>MU868469.1:0-45028 GCA_036418205.1 Ostertagia ostertagi | reverse complement strand
TGCATCTCACACCGTAAATTTCGAACGATAACCTTGCGGAACTTCAAGGGCACGGACCATTTTAGCAATTGTGTTCGATTAGATGTCTTGAAGCTCTTGGTCTTGTATTTATTGGTAAGCTTTCGGCAATAATGCCATCATCAGACCAACCTTAACATTACAATAACAGCAACTACAACACAAAGAACATCATGCATCGATACATACCAGAAACGTAAAGAAGAAGAGGGGCGGCCTATCGGGGTTGGCTTGAAAATGAAATTGAGACGCCACTCCAGAGGGAAAGGGGCTCGCTGATCAAGTCAAAAGCCTCAGAAGGTCACGTAGCTCTTCTTTAGCGTTTATTTCTGGCTTGATGCGCTTACCCTCGCAGCAGTTTCTCCAGGCACCGTACGTTAAGGCATACGAATGAGGACGCTCCATCTTTTGACGTGAGCGTTCTTCACAGACATATGATACGGCCCCTGGAGAGAAAGATCATGGAAGCGCGGGAGATATACCGCATCAAGCCAGAAATAAACGCGAAAGAAGAGCTACGTGACCTTCTGAGGCTTTTGACTTGATCAGCGAGCCCCTTTCCCTCTGGAGTGGCGTCTCATTTTCATTTTCAAGCCAACCCCGATAGGCCGCCCCTCTTCTTCTTTACGTTTCTGGTATGTATCGATGCATGATGTTCTTTGTGTTGTAGTTGCTGTTATTGTAATTGTTAAGGTTGGTCTGATGATGGCATTATTGCCGAAAGCTCACCAATAAATATAAGACCAAGAGCTTCAAGACATCTAATCGAACACAATATCAAATGAGGCTCAGAGATAGCAGCATTTTACCATTTTAGCAATATTCAATGCGTAGAAAGTAATCGAAGATATAGTAGCGAAATTCCGATCAAAAAACGTGAAATGGTAAAGAAAATTGGAATTTAAGTCCTTTTCTCTGTAGTGGATGCCAAAACTATTTTCGATGTGGATGTGTCAAGTGAAACATATATCTTTCTATCCCTTTAAGTTTGTATTTACTTTCACTACCCTTTTCTCACTGACATGTTCATGAGAATAGGAAGAAAACGAGGAATGAACCGAGCTGCCAATTCCGCTGTGCTTAAAAACTTCTGCTAAACTGGAGCATATTTGATCATACCGTGACCCATGTCGTTTACAGTTATGTTATGTTGTAATCCATAGAATAGAGGCAAGCAAATTGGGAAGAATCCCCGCACGCTAGAAAAAGGGATGACAAGGGTGAGACGCGCAACCGCGTCTCAATGTCCAACGAGGTGCGCAAAGTGAGACGCGTTACCGCGTCTCAATGTCGTCAATTTGTTAAACTCATTCAGATCTAACTATTGTCCAAGGTTGTCCTTATTTTTTTGACTCGTTCAGCAAATAAAGCAAGTTTTTTGATAAGTGCACTTGGTGATCATTTTGGCTTTCTTGAGCATTTAGTTTGCTTCAGAATTGTTGACCACTATTAGTGGAACGAAAAAGATCATAAGTCAACCCTTTGACGACAAAGGACAATTTGCACGTGCTCGTGGGACCACGCTTCATTTTGGTGCGCCCAAACTTCCAATAAATTGGGTAAAATGCTCCTTAAGCTGTTCTTCCATCGAATAGTTGACTTTGTTGATGTATGAATACAGTTATAAGCTTGCATTTTATAAATTGCTCCAAAAAGAATGAGAGGTTCGGAGTAGAGCTCGGATTGGAAAGGGGTAGTGAGTGGAAATCACATAACTTCATAAGTACAGTAGAATTTCTCATAAACTTTAACTCTATATTTGTCGGAAGCATATAAAAAAGCGAAGAAACCTGGTTGAGTTCTTGTTAGCTGTTTAATCTTTACCGAAACCGTGCTAAATTTTTACTATGCCAGCGAGGTAAGTGCCATGCGCCAGATTCGCTTCACTTTCATTTCATTACATAAACCAGAAGTTTGGTGTGTCGGTTTGTTTTGTGTGTTTGCACGTCTGTCTGTCCGTCCGCAAAATGGTCGACTAGAGGCGAAAGATATCGTGATTGTGATACCACTTTCCTACCAGTATAAGAACAACCATTCAGTAGGATCGAATTCATTTCGGGGGTTTGGCTGTAAAGCAAGAGCTAAGGATTAGGCCTGTGGGCAGTCACCGCGCGACGTCGTACACGCGGCTTGCCGCGTGCGGGAAACCGCGCGACAAATTTGTTAGGCATTTACTGCTTCCCGCGCCTGTGTATTCGTCAGTTACTTTCCTTTGTTTCCTTTTACTTTCGTTTTAATTTTTCTCCCAATCCTTCTCGATTTTTTCTTTCATTAAATAATGACTCAAGCGTTCGCGTTGACACTACAATTCGGCGTTCATACTTACAAGTGTTATGTGAGGTGGTACCGGGCACTGTGGGTGGAATGGGATGATGGAAACCAATAAGGGCTCTCGGGGCACCTCGAACTCACAAGTCCCCATTCCGTTGAGCAGCCGACATTGACACTTGAGCGGGGACATTCTATCGATATAATTAGCTTGGCTTGAGCAGACTCTTGGCGAGTGGCACGTTCCATTCTTCTTCTAATACCAAGAAGACCAGAACTCATTTGAAGGAATCCTTTACGGAAAAACCACGACTCTATTTCAACCATAAGTCGTAGGCTTGAAACTCTTTACCCATCATTAGAATGAAAAGAACAGAAATATTCTTTTGTTTTGGTACAAAATTCGAAAAATCGAAATGGCTGCTACGCGTTCAAATCGCCCACGGGCGTCTTTCACAAATGCTGACGACGGGGATGCTTCCACTTGGTTCTTGGAGAGCCTGCACTAGAAGCTTTCAGACTTCTTAACTTACTACATTCTCATCTCACACCCCTACTCAATCAGGGTGAATATCGCTTGAGGATTTCTAAACGGCACATCGAGGGGGTTTTCTGCCCGATCAGACACGATCTCTCGCGCGGACATCCACACTCCATGCGAGTGCCGTCTGCGCCCTCTGCGCAGATGTTCACTCTCGGCACTCCCTCGCATGGTAGAAAACTATGGTTAAGGAAATCCTCGGCCGTTATTCACCGTGTACTCAATCCTATTCTACCGATTGATTTGTCTCTGCTCTTCAAAATCGCGCGCTATATTTTGAAACTTTCATTGCGTCGCCCGACATGTAGCCGGCCTTAGGCCAACTTCTTCCCATGCTTTGCCTTTGGCCAGAATTACCTTCGATGTCCATATAATGTAGTTTTTGTACGTTTGTTTCTCTTCGGAAACCGAATCTTTATGCGTGATGTTTCGTGTGCTGTTTCCAGTGATCACATCTGACACATTCATGTCAAGAAAGAATGCAGGAAATTTCCGCAAAGAATTGACCGCAAAAGCTTAGGATTTGCGAACACTGTGAATGAATGATCAGCATTAGATGCTCACTCATGATAATGTTGCAATTTAATTGTGAGGCTAACACCATAACCCTATTCACCGCTAGATTATCAAAATCAGGATCAGGAGAATGGACGAGTGTTCACAGAGCTATGTGTGATAAATATACCTGGAGTGCCTGTAAAATCTTAGGCCGTATGATACGCCCGCTATGGCGCGCATCAAAGGGTGGGGAGGAACCACGGGATAACAGCATGACGTACTCCATTAAGCACTTTACTATTGAATGTGTTATGCCTCTTTATACCCCTTCTCTCCGGCGCATAGCAGAACCATGTTCCCCCTTTCTTTGCCCTCTCCTCGCACTCCCCCTACTCTCTACCTCCTACCCTTCTGGTTCCCCCTCCCCTCCACTGCCCTTCGGCTCCGGCTACCACGGCAGCACCATGTAGAATGAGGTTGTGTGCTCGTTCGAGTTTTGTAGCCATTGTGGGTGTTATCACAATCACCACATCGGGTTAGAATAATACGTCAACATGAATATGGACCTTACTCTTGAAAACGGTCGTTCTCACTCAGTCTCTCCTCCCCGCCTCCCCCTCCTTAAACCCTCCTCTCGTCGGCGCATGACAGCGCCATGCTCTCCCTCCCTTTCTCCTCTGTCCCTTCCCTCCCTCTTTCTCTATCCCTCTCCCCTTTCTTCCAGCCTCCCCTTTCTTCTCCACCTCACTCTACCCCCCTCCAACCCCTCCCCCACCCCGCTCAGCCGGCTACCGCGGCAGCACCATGCAGAATGAGACTGAGCGTGCTCGATCGGTGTTTATATAGTCACTAAGGGTGTTATTATGATCATGACATCAACATCTCCAAGTGTTGTCCTTCGTACTACCTGGTTTAGTGAGCGGTTGGTTCGGACGGACAGAACGACACACGCACACACTCAACACCGACAAACCGACACACCAAATTCTGTTTATTATAATCCTATATATACCAGTTGGCTGCGCACGCATTCGCCTGCATACACACCGGTTCAAATAGGATGATCACCATTCTTTTCTTGATTTTAGTTCGACGTTCGGTACATTCCATTACACCGACTATTCGTCAAACTATATTTTCTATTTCCTACACGCGCATTGAGCTACGTGTTTTAGACAGAATCGATCAGAAGACAGCACCCAATCTTTAGGTGCGAACGAAAACAACAATTCCAAAGCCGACCGTTTTGGAGAGGGTTTTTTTTTCCAGGGCATTTGTATATTTTTCAATTGCCAGAAGTTTTCTAGTTGAGAAATTTTGTCGTGGGCAATGTTCCTCACTGCAGAACTGCCGTGTAAGATTCCAAGAAACGACGGTTTTGAGAGGGTCTTTCTTAAAACAGGGGTTTTTTTCGGAAGGGGGGAGCCTGAAAAATTGTGTTCTGTACCCAAATGTTCTCTCACTATTACTGCAGAGCTCCTGAGTGAGATTCCCTAGGGACGATGCTTCGGAGAGGGTTTTCTGGGGCAGGGTATCTTTTCACTTCTGAAAGGTTTTGTAGTTGAGAAATCGTGTCTTTGGCAATCTCTCCCTCAATTACTGCAGAGCCGCTGAGTAAGATTCCAACAAAAAGCGCGTTTCGCGAGAGCGTCTTTCTCCGAGACAGGGTTTTTTCGAAACGATAGTAAGGCTGGTCGGTAAGCAATGTTCTCTCTCTATTACTGCAGAGCTGCTGAGTGAGAGGCCCGAATTATGAGGTCTTGTAAAAGACGTTGTGAGTCATGAATTCCTGAGGCAAACCCGCCACTTTGGTGCATGCTCTAGCGCACCAATAGTTTTACAACCCTTTTCCCTTCGGCCAACTCTTATCCACTTTTTTTGCCGCCCTGGGCTTCTAGGAACCGAGTTATGAGAGTGGTGGCCAACTCGCGCCCTTTTCGGATGTGCCACGCCCAGCGTTCACATTCAACCTCATCACTCCTCTTCTCACCTCTACACATATTTTTTCAGGTTTCCTATGTAACATCATCTCCGAGCAGAATTATGACTGTCATTCTAGAAGACGGTGATGAGTCAATGAATCTCTGGGCAAGCCCCGCCATCTTTGGTCACTTAGCCCCGAACCAATAGCATTCCAACCCCTTTTCCCCCAATCCTTATACAACTTTTTTCCCTGGCGCTGGACTTACTAGAACGAGTTATGGAGTACTGGTGGCAAACTCCGCCACTTCGCGGATGTGCCACGCCCAGCGTTCCACAGTCAACTTCTAACTCCTCTCTCTCACCTCTACCACATATTTTTTCAGGTTCTTTCTAATGTCATCTGCGAAGTAACGATTATATGTCTTATAAAAGACGTTGTGAGTCATGAATCTGCTGGGGCAACCCCCGCCTCTTTGGTGCAGCTTAGCCCACCAATAGCATTCAACCCTTTTCCCGGCAATCCTCTATCCACTTTTTTCCCGGCGCTGGACTTCTAGGAACCGATTATGAGAGTTGGCAAACTCGCACCTTTCGGAGGTGTGCCACCCCAGCGTTCACATTCAACCTCCTACGCCTCTTCTCACCTCTACACATATTGTTTCAGGTTTCTAACAACGGAAGGATCCCAGCGTCGAAGTGGCCATGCGTCAATGAAAGCTATACTCACCTACGTGTTTTCAAGACCTGATTTCAATCCGGCCTCCAATTGCGGAAACGATTCTCTGACAGTGATTACAAAGGTTCTCAAATGACATCGGCCGTTACGAAGGAGAAACCCTCAATGGCCTACCTGCCGCAGCGGCCGGATTGCTGAGTGGTAGTGGGGCCCATTATGGTGTCAGACTTGGTTCGGATCCTAGGTCATGATGAGTTTTTACATTTGTAATTTTGCTTGGATTTCATAGCTGGAGGACATTCAGTGTTGAAATTACGCCATAAAACAACGCTGTCAAGTGTTCTGCAAGTGTTTGGCATGCTCCTTTCATAGTTACACACTACACATAATTTCTTTATGAAGTTTTCGATCAATTATTTTACAGGGTAGGGTATGGGGTACTGCCACGTCACAGAAAGTGACGTCATTGTCAGTGACAGAGACCAATCTATAATACCGCACAGATACCAACAACAGAACACGTTGCAAACACTTACAGCGTTCAGGCGTAATTTCAACACTGAATGGTCTTTCAGTTTGAAAACAAGCAAAATACAAAATGCACAAACTTCATTATGACCAGGATCCGAACCATAGTCTCACCACCATCATGGCCCCCACTACCGACTCAGCCAGGCCGCCGCTTCGGTAGTAGGCTGAGGGTTTCTCTTTAACGGCTATTCATTTGACAACCTTTGTAACTCTGTTCAAGAATCGTTCCGCAAATTTGGAGGACGGATTTGAAATCAGCGTCCGAAAACACGTATGTGAGTATAGGTTTCATCTACGAATGGCCACTTCGCACCTGGGATCCTTCCCTTGTAATCATCTCGAGAGCGAATTATGATGTTCTTTTAGAAGACGTTATGAGTCATGAATCTCTGGGCAACCCCCACCTCTTTTGGTGCACTTAGCCCACCAATAACATTCAACCCCTTTCCCCCGGCAATCCTATCCACTTTTTTTCCCGGGCGCTGTGGCTTCTAGGAACCGAGTTATGAGACTGGTGGCAAACTCCGCCCATTCGGGGTGTGCCACGCCCAGCGTTCACATTCAACCTCTACTCCTCCTCTCACTCTACACATATTTTTCAGGTTTCTAAGTCATCTCGAGCCGAATTATACTTCATTTATAAGACGTTGTGAGTCATGAATCTCTGGGGCAAGCCCCCCTCTGGTGCCACTTAGCCCACCAATAGCACAACCCCTTTTTCCCCGGCAATCCTTATCACTTTTTTCCCGGGCGCGGACTTCTAGGAACCGAGTAGAGAGTCGGGCAAACCTCCACCAACTCCGGGGTGGACCACGCCCACGCGTTCACATTCAACCTCTACTCCCATCTTCTCACCTCTACACATATTTTTTCAGGTTTCTAAGTCATCTCGGAGCCGAATTATGATGTCTTGTATAAGACGTTATGAGACATGAGTTTTTGTGGCAAACCCCGCCCATTTTGGTGCACACTTAGCCCACTAGTAGCATTTAACCCCTTTCCCACCGGCAACCAGGGTCAACCCTACGTTGTTACGAGTAACAGCGAGGGGGTCGTACTCAGTTGAGGTTGAAGGGGGGGTGGTACTCTCTCGGTGGCCGGCAGTGGGATTCTGGTTATATCCCACTGATCGGATAGTGGTACGAAGGGGAAGAGCGAGCGCAGCGCAGAAAGTGTATATTATGTAGTGTATATTAGTGCAATTATGCAAAGCCTTCTCCCCGCATAGACGCAGTCATGTGGAAGACATGCAGCATCGTCTGAAAAAGGTACCCGCACCATGACATGGATAAAGCCACGAAACCACATGTGAAACTATTGCTTGTGAAAACATGGATAATAGCCAGCACGTTACGTTTGCGCAAGATGACTAATACTAGAGCATCTATAAAAAACGCTTCCTTCTAAATGAGCTTTCAAATGAGTCAGCGAATCGAGCGGGCGCCCGAGGTGTGGCGCGCACCAAGGCAAGGGGTGTATCGCAAGTGCATGCTCGAAGCATTCCAGCACATCCCCAAATAAACATAAAGTTGTTCTTCCAAGAAGTTACGGGCAGTGAAACCTAAGAAAACTCGCGTTTTCGATAAAATGGTTGGATGAATACCACTCAAAATAAAAAGTAACAACGGGACGTTTTTGAACTGCTGATCTTTCAGAAATGCTTGGGTGCTTGTTAGAAATCTTGAATCCTTCAGTTTATTATATCTTGTTCAGCTTCCCAAATGAATGACTTTGAAGGAAGTTGCGATCGTTTGAAGGTAAAAAGAGTCTCCTTTGCACAGAAACAAGTAACAACGTACAAAATTTTTATTAAATCAACTTTCGAAGAATTTTTATCCCTGGTTGGAGAGAGAATAATTTGAATTTTCCAAATCAAATCACTTCGGCGCAGAGGCTCGAATATGAAGGAAGTTATAGCCCTAGAAAGAGGAGTGTAAAAATTATGTTTCAATTTTATTTTTTGCCTAATAACTTATTCATTCCGAAGAGTTTGAGAACAAGTGGGTACTCGTTAAGAAGAAGGAGCCACGTCGATCCAAAATCTACCTAAATCTTCCGAACTACCTGAAATGTAAAAAGAAAGAAAAACTCGAATTTTCATATTTCCCCTTCGACGCCTCTTCACCGTGAGCAAATGCGCTCCACCGTCAGGAGGCGAAAGGGACTTACGCAGCAATAAATATTGATGGTAAACACTATCTCTACACAAGTGTTACATACAAGGGGGGAGTCGTATCAAATCACCCATGAAGGGGGGGGTCTTAGAAAATTTCCAAAGAGTAGCAACGATAGGGTTGACCCTGCCCGCAACCCTTATCCACTTTTTTCCGGGCGCTGAGGCTTCTAGGAACCGAGTTATGAGAGTGGTGGCAAACTCCGCCCACTTCGGGGTGTGCCACGCCCAGCGTTCACATTCAACCACTACTTCTCCTCTTACCTCGACATGTATATTTTTAGGTCTCTAAGTCGTCTCGGAGCAGAATTATGCGCTACGTATCTCCGTGGCAAACCCCGCCCACTTTGGTGCATGGGTCGCCCACTTATATCAGTTGACTACCATCTCTTCCCCAAGCTCTTTCTACTTTTTTCCCATCTCCGGAATTTATTGGAACCGAATTATGAAGTACCGTGGCAAACCCCGCCCACTCTGGTGCATCCTCCGCCCGCCAACAACGGTTGACCCCTTTCCCTCTGCCAACCCTTATACGCTTTTTTCCCGGAATGTGGGACTCCTAGGAACCTGTTATAAGCCCAATTGCCGATTGATAATGAAATTTCTCCGAAATCGCCTATTATATTCAGAATCAAGTGTAGATTACGATGGAGAACATAATTTTTCGAAAACTAGAATCGCATTCGAAAATTTCCAGATTCCAAAGCGAATTGGGTGCTCTCATACACATGATAAATTAGTTATATGACTAGCAGCTTTAAATTTCTATGTTAGTGTCGTTTTATTGACATGGGGTTGATTGTAAAATAATTTTAGGACTTTTAAGTTGAACCCTACACACTGTGAACGGAATCACATGTTTAATGGAATTCTTAACTGGAATGTTGGTTGAGCGACATGCCAGTTCTTCCGTGGGATATAGAACTTAATTATATTTTAGATCCTGACTTGGTCGCTTCATAACAGTTTCTTTTTCTGGGTTAAGGAAGGCGGCAGTAAGAAGGTAGGCCTGCATTGGGTCATTTTCACGATAGAAATCCATCTTTTCCGGCTAGCCTGACTATCGAAGGGAAGCGTACTCTACGGACTATATTTGTACTTAGCCCTATCCACATTTCGCTGGATACCTAGAAATGGGGATCGCCGAATGGTTGGCCACATGTTCATCCACGACAGCACTTCCATTATTTCTGACTGTTGGAGAGTAGTACATATTACGTTTCCTGTCAATAAAACACTTCACAGAGTCCACTACATCACTTTAGTTAGACAGAAATTCCATTCGTCGCTGAGGGCTAACTCTTATCTCTCGCCCTCGGTACCCATGCTAGCCGTTAATGGGCGGAAGCCAGTTGGGCCATCCTACTCTTGAAGCCCGACAATGGCTTCTTGTTGGGACATCCGTAATATTCATCAGGTCGCGGCCAATGTTGGGGTGCACTTGGACTTTCATATGATTGGATGAAAACCAGAAAAAGCCGTCTCTTACTTGGTGATGTCGTAGGTATGGGACGCGCCAACCACCCTTCAGAGTATTTTAGGAGGGCCGATTTTCTTATGAGGATACTTTTTTGTGAACGATCTTTCATCTTATGCTTACTCGACTCCAATAACGCTAGAAACATTCGCTAATATTGCTTCCGTAGAGGCTGAACTACTGAGAAACAGTTTCAATTTCGCATCTCGATTGTAGGGTTTAAAAAAGAACCTCCCAGAGAAAAACTGATTCCTTTGCATATGAATTCATTTTGAAATTACGCATTGCTCAATGGATTAACAAAAAGTAATAGAAGTGAGCATTGAAAAGTAGGAATCATAATGATAAGGGAAACAAGAAGTTTCCAAACTTTTGACGCGCCATTATTTTTAAAAAAATCATATCTTTTAGATATGGTCATAGGTTTTTGGAAATTATTCTTCCCGCCGTATTCTGCACTTGATTTTGTATGAAATATCTTAATTTGGGATAATTTCGTTGTGTGTCGGCCGCGCAAGATCGGAAATAAAGTTTCCAAACTTTTGACCGCTACTGTATACCCCTTTTTGTCCCCGGTCTCGAGGCTGTGTTGTGACTGAATTTGAAACCATGGTCCTCAGTATCACTGATTTCGACGCATGCCACGCCCACTGTGGGCGGGGCTCCGCTTAGGTTATGTATGTTTTTTACTTCTCGAGATATGGTACACCCATCCCAAACTTGGCCTGGACCCAGTAGGTTGTTGTCCGCTTAATACGGAATTTCGTGACAGACAGACAGACAGACGGACAGACTTAGCGCATTATATGTATATACAGTAGCGGTCAAAAGTTTGGAAACTTTTTTATTTTTGATCTAGCGTAGCCAATAGACAATTAAATTGCCCCAAATTCACACACAATATTCAGAATCTAGTGTAGATTACGATGGGTAACAAGATTTTTCTAAAACTGAGAATGCATTTGAAAAATATGACTTTTTACAGGAAATGGCGCGTCAAAAGTTTGGAAACTTCCGAATTCTAAGGCGAATTCGGCAAAATAGCTCTCAAATCCACATGATAAATTAGTTATTTGATGAGTAGCTTTAAATTTCTTTCCTAGCGTCGTATTGACATGGTATCGATTATAAAATAATTATAGGATTTTTAGGTCGGACCTCATACATTGTGAACTGAAGCACATTGTTTGGTGGGATTCTTAACTGCTATGTGGGTTGAGCGACATGCCAGTTCTTCCATAGGATATAGAACCCAATGAGACTTTAGATTTTGACTTGGTCGCTTTGTAACAGCTTCTTTTTCTTGATTTGGAATGCAGCAGTGAGGAGGTAGGCATGCATGGGTCATTTCGCGCGATAAAAAACCCATCTTTTCCGGATAGTTCTGATTATCGAAGGGAGCGTTGTATACTAGAGACTATCCTTGTATTTGCCCAACACACATTTCGCTGGATACTAAGAATTGGGGAATCCCGAATGGTCGGACACATCTCCATCCATGGCAATACTTCCACTATTTCTGGCTGTTGAATCTCATACTCAAATGAGGTTCCATTTGACAAAACACTTCACAGGGTCCATTGTATTATTTCTAGAAGATACGAAATCTCATTCGTCGCTGAGGACAAAGTTTCACTCTTGCTCCAGTTCATGTACCCGTTAGAGTGCGGAGCAGTTGGCCATCCTGCCCTTGAAGCCCAGAACGGCTTCTTGTTGTGACATCATCAGTAAAATTCACCAGGTCACGGCCGATGTTGACGTGCACTTGGACTTTCATATGATTAGGAAAAAACAGAAAAGTTGTCTCTTAGTTGGGAAGTTGGGGGCACGGGCGTGCAAACACCTTTCGAAGTATTTGAAGAGGACCAACTTTCTTATGAAGATACTTTTTTGTGAATGATCATTCTTCTTATGCTTACTCGACTTGAATAACGCTAGAAACATTCGATAATATTGCTTCCGTAGAGACTGAACTACTAAAAATCAGTTTCAATTTCGTATTCCGATTGTAGGGTTTTAAAAAGAATCCCATGGAAAACTGCTTTCTTTGCATAGAATTATTTTGAAATTACACATTGCTAAATGGTTAACTAAAATTAACAGAAACAAGTAAGCATTGAAGAGTAGGAATCATACTGATAAGGGAAACAAAAAGTTTCAAACTTTTGACGCGCCATTACTTGAAAAAATCTATTTCTCAATATGATTATAGATTTTCGAGATTGTTCTTCCCGTCGTTTCCTGAACCAGGGTCAACCCTGCGTTGCGCAAATTCCAAATTTTTGCGACCCTCTCCATTTCAGGGTGTCATGCGACCCCCCCCCCATTGGACATGTGTGTTTTTTAGTGTTACGGTGTATTCCTGTGTGTATCAACGTCAGAAATGGATCTAATATTCGTGATCAGGACTCCGATAGCCCCAGTAGACGAAGTTTCAGCGAAAAAAAATTTGACACCCCCCTACTGGTGTTTGCGACGGTAAGTGTAGATTGCCCTTTGATTCGAATACTTCTATGGATTATTTTATTGAAGCAACACTGTAACAACTAACTTTATTAACATCTCTTATACCAGCAATTCTCTAAGCAATTATATTGCCATACATACAATTACAAATATATTTCCTACATAGTTAGCGTTAGGTTGGTTAGCCTCTCATTTAATTGGTGATAGGTTCTCAATATTGACTTGGCCTTGGTAATTGGTCCGATTAAGTGCTGGAGTGTTAGTTGTGTCCTTGATTAGTATCTTGTTGTTGCTTGGCGGTGGATGTCCCCTGCTGCTAACCTTTATTGATATCCTTGTGCTTCTTGATTATTTGGTTTTTTTTGCTGGCTTGCCAGCTTAGGTTTATTTTGTCGAGCCGGGTCGCTTTTGGAGACCGCTGAGACGACGGCGAAGTCGAGAGGACCGCGAACAACGCCGAAGATTGCGAATACTGACCCGGAGTCTCTGACTGCCGTAATTTATAATCCCCGCAGAAATGGTGTTTATTTATACCCGGGCCAGGAGGCGGTCCGTTGACTGGCGGTTGAATGGACTTGGCAGTGCGGCCAAGCGGCATTTAAACGCGTTTATTGAGTAGTGTAATCCGATAGGTATGACCGTGTCAAGATCCACCTGGTTTCTTTCGTCGCACATGACGTAAACGTCATACACTGCCGACACAACGAGAGGTTGATGAAAACGATTATTGTCGTTTGCATCCTCCGCCGCACTTGAGTGTTTATTTAGTTGATTAGCTTAATGTTAGTGTATATGGTGAGTACGGTTTGAGGCCGCAATACTAATATTCGGGCCATCTGAAAGATATACCATATCGAATCTAGGCGCCTAATAACGTCTAGGGGAGCCCAAAAAATAATTATAATATGGCGCGAAACAACAATAATTGGGCGCCTTTTACGAACTAAGAGCTGAGGCGCTATCAACATAAGTTTTAACACATCTCACTGCACCTATCTGCTAAAACTGATAGATTCGGAAACTTCTTGAAAATCATGTCGTCCGTCTCTGGCATGACAATGCGGATCCGCGTAAAGAAAGGAAGGCGGGCCTTCGCCATAGCTTTCTTTCTTGGTGTGCCCCATTTGACTTGCTTATTGAGGGAGTTTTTGCCTCTCCCTTTTTTTTTCGTGTCTTGGTATTAGTCTCTTGATCTGTGGGTAGTGCGACATTAGTAGTTCAAATTGCCAGCATCGTTCTTTTTGTTTAAAGTCTCCTGCTTGTTTTGTTGCTCCCGTTTGTTCTAGCTCTGGTTATATAAGTGAGAGCTTTTTTGAATTGCGGCTCGCCTATTAAGGCTCCAAGCTAGTGGCTCCAAAATATAGCTCCAGTCGTTTGTTGGCATTTGGCCACTCACCCGGGTTATTTCAATTTATCTCAGAGTTCCATTTTCAATTACTGGAAGCGAGAAGTTTTGACAGGCCGGCAGACACGCCTTTCGACTTGTTGCGGTCTGTCACCGATGCAGCTGCTTTTTATGAACGGCAATGTAGCCAATAAACAAGGGTCCCCGTAAATTACTTTCGCTTTTTTTTATTTTTCTTTTTTGTCCCGTTAAGGCGTTTTTTTTGACTTTTTTAATAATTTTTTTTTTGATTATATGAGATCCAATAAAAAGGGTCATCCGTGCTTCGTTAAAGGGTCCTGAGAGTGTCGACGTCAGAACTGAGATCAATTCACGAAGCAAGCGGAGTAGGCGTTGTTTTTTTGGATCGCAGTTGATTCGAATTGGCATGTCTTCCACTCAATGTCGTTCCGATTAATTCATTAGTTTCAAGTTTTTTGTAGACTTAATTTTACTTATATTTATTTTAGGTAATGGTTTTATTTGTCGTCATTGGGTAGCGACTATCTAAGCGCTCTATGGATCTCGTTGTCGTGAATTAATTAGGTTAGTTGACATAACTATTTATCTGTTAGCAAAGTTATTGTTTAATTTCTTTGTTGTTGTTGTTGTAACCGTTAACCAGTTTTATTACTATTATTAATTTAATAGTTGATTATTATTAACTCGCTTTATTGCATGACTAGTTATTTTATGTATTGTTTGCGTTGTTGCCTGTGTGGGTTGTTGTTCTTATGTATTGTTGTCACTATTAAATCGTATTGAAGCTTCTGAAAGATTTTAATAAGCCGTTTCGAAGGATATTTGTGTAAGCTTCTTTGTAATTATTATTTGAGTAGGTACTGCAGATTCTTAGCATGAGGGCGTTGATGGCAATTATGGTGGTATAGGCTTCAACTCGATTGAAGAAGTTTAGATAGGGTTTCAGCGGCTCGTTTACTAATTGAAGTTGTAATTAGACTTGGGGTTTAATTATGAGGCTTAGTGTCTCGTTAAAATTAAGTTTGTGTCTGCTTATTTAGTCATTCCTATGTCGCATCCGGGTGCTCGGATCCGTTCGGATGCGCGCCGATGCAACCAACAATGTTTTCGACGAGTAAGTGGTAGATTGCCCTTTGAATGCGACTTCTATTGATTATTTAATTGAAGCAACCTTGTAAACACTAACTTTATTAACATCTCTTATACCACAATATTCTCAAAAGGCAATTATTTGACATATCATCCCACTTCCAAATTTATTCCTACATTAGTTAGCGTATGGTGGTTAGCCCTCATTCTAAATTGGGATAGGTATTCAATATTGACTTGTGGCCTTAGGTAATTGTCGATAGTGGCTGGAGGTGTGCTTGGTGGTCCTGATTAGTAGTATGTGTTTGGTGGCTCTTGGCGGTGATGTGTCCACTGGTCTGTACCCTTATTGATTCCTTGTGCTTATGATTATTTTGGTTTATTTGCGGCGGTTGCCGCCTTAGGTTTATTGTGCGACGCGGGTCCTTGTTTTGGAACCGCTGGAGACGACTGGAGAACGTCGAGGAGACCGGCGAAGACGCGAAGACTTGCCGAAGACTGCCCGGAGTCCTCTGACTGGCCGTATTTCATAACCCTCAGAAATGGTGGTGATTAATACCCGGGCCAGGAGGCGGGTCCGTTGGAATGGGCCGGTTGGAAGGGACTGGCAGTGCGCCAGCGCATTTAAACAGCCGTTTTTGAGTTAGTTAATCGATAGGAATGGACGTGTCAAGGATCGCACCTTGGTTTCTTTCGGTCCGCATCATGACGAAACGTCATGACAGCTGGGGTTTTAATAATGCAATTAGGGGAAACACTTCCGTCTGCTTTAGCAGGCTTTAGCAAGGCCTTAAAGCAGTACGGAAAGCGTTCCTAACAAAACTGAGAACAGAAACATTTCCTTAACAGAAAATAAATAAGGCAGCAGAACCGCAATAGTAAATTGGATGTAGGAATTCGCGCCATTTTACCGCAGCGGCGAAGGGTAGCGTGGAGCCAATTTGCACTCGCTTGGGACGCGGATTTGAGGCAAAAATGAAAATACTCAAAAAAATTTTTATTAGAGGAATTGAAGGCATTTTTTGTAAAACCTAGGGTTAGCGTTATATCCTAGTGGTTTCCAATTTCAGGTATGGGCCCAGCTTTCCGTCAAGCGTCCAACCGTCTTTCTTGGTAGAAGCTGGAAAATCTAAATTACGGGCGCCTTCTTTGAAAGCTTTAGTCTTCGTCTAACCAGGCGCTTTTCCATTTAACCGACACCAAAATTTTAAAATACAAATAGTTAATCTCTTTGAAAAAGCATTTGAAATGTATGGCTGATGTATTGAGAAAAAATCGTCCCGTCGTTCCGGTTTTTTGTGCACACGCGCAGTTTCCGACATTCAAACATTCGATAACTTTCTGGCATAATCAAACTTTTGCGAATGTTTAGGCTATTAAAACAAAAAATATAAATTCGCTTTCGAAATAAGGCTGAAACTTTTATTGAAACAAATCATTCTTCAACAAATAGTTTCCGTTCGTAGTCACGGTGTAATTTTCATAGACTATTTTTCAACGCCTATTCTTTACATAAACCGCGACATTGCAATATTTAAAAACCCATAACTTCCTCCAAACTTTATAAAATGAGAAGTGCTAAAGACCGTTAGACATCTAACGCGAAGCGAACTTTATTACTAACGTTAACTTTGATGGAATTCTTTCTTCTCTTTAATGTCATAAGGGTCTTTGAAATTCAATTCAGCAAGTTCGCTACAATTTGTTCGCGCTAGTTTGGCTTCAAAGCATCCAAAATTTTTTTGAGGAAGTTTGTCTGCTTCGTGCTCCGTGACAGTTTGAAGGCGTTTTCGTGGGGCGAAGACGCCTGCTCGGTGAAACGGCCGTGCATCTGTCTTGATAAAGCGCACATCGCATTTGAAAGTCCTCCATTTCCTGAAGAAGGTGTTAGGATTCGTAACTGTGTTGCATTGCACCTGTTTATATGCGCTACTCTTTTTCCCTTTCAGCTTCCCATGAACTCTTTTGTTCTCGCTAGTATTTCAGGAATGTTCGATCATCGAAGACAGACCAGTTTTTGCACTGACTTCTAACAAAATTTTGGCTATTGTGTCTTTGATCAAATGACTGTCGAGCAAAAACTCTACTTCCGTGGTATCAATGATATATAATGATGAAAGTGAGCACTTGTTAATACCCGCATGCTCTAATGCTCCCTGGAGCTCTTGCTGTGCGACTTTTGCGACAGCGCATCTGGAGCAGCTTTGGAGAACGTTAGGGCGTGAAAGTTGCATCAGCGCACACTGTCCTTGTCGCCCTCTTGCAGCCCGTCCCTCTGTATGCGACCCCCTTTCGTTACGGCAAAATGCGACCCCCTCGTTGTCTTTCCACAACGTAGGGTTGACCCTGTTCTGAACTCGATTTTGTATGGAATATCTAAATTTGGGACAACTTCGTGGTGTATCGGCCGCGCTAGATCAAAAATAAAAAGTTTCCAAACTTTTGACCGCTACTGTATATACACTGCGTACCAAAAGTATGTGGACACCCTAGAATCGATTCTCAGGAGTCAGTTAAAGGCTTTTTGTGTTATGGAACCTTCACTATTCAACTCCTAGTGGTCGACAAGCTACAATAACATTCTCGGCAAAAGATTTCGTTATAATTCAGCGAACTATTTTTCATGGAATTTTTTTTTCTTTGTATCAAAATTATGTGGACACTCTGATGAAGTTTTTCATCGATTTCCTAACCTGTTTTTACTTCTCCTTTCGTTACTTTTTCTGGCATCATTCCTCTTCACGGCAAGCGTTTTTCTGAAGAAGACCAAGCACAGAGATAGGATCCCCTTGCTTCTGAGCCTTCCCCTTGCGAAAGTGGAAATCCCTTTCATAGACCAACTAGGCTGGCAGAAAGAAGCTTATTCCTTACTATTCGGGTGGGTCTTGTGGTTTTTGGAGAGACTTTTTTCTTACCCGCAGATGTGCTCAAAGAGACAATTCGAAAGATGTTCATCAAAGGTCTGGGGTGGTTCCAAAAGAAGGGGGACATTGGAGTTCGGCTTGCCAAATGTTAGATAGACAACTAGGATTATAATGAGGTGCTTGATTCCCGGCTACAACCTTTTTCGAAAAGCCATCGTCGCAAATCACTTGTTTTGCAGGGAGGTCCCTGACACCATTCCATTTGGAAAAATGCTGAACACAACGGCTTTGATTGGCAAGTCGGCTAGCGTATTCCTCATACTTCATCCTTATTCAAAACCTAAAGGCATCGTGGTTCTCGGTCTCTAGGTCATTGAACAAAAGAGTAACATCAAAAGTGACCTAATACGTCGGTGAAATTTGCTAGTTGGGAACTCTGCAAGACGTGTATTCAGATCCGGTTCATAGCATGCCAAACAGAATGGCTCAACTTACTAGAAACTTCGGTAGGCCCACCGGTTTCAGATTCTGAAGATATTGCCGTTTTTCAAAAAGTGTCCACATAATTTCGATACAAAGAAAAACTTCCCATGAAAAATAGTTCACAAAGTTAGAACGAAATCTTTTGCCGAAAACATCATTGTAGGTTGCCGACCTTTAGGATTGAATGGTGAAGGTTTCATGACATAAAATCCTTTAGCTGACCCCTGAGAATCGATTCTAGGGTGTCCTACTTTAGGTACGCACTGTAGTAGGGACAACTCCTTTGGAAAACTTTTTTCCTCTTTGAAGTCCTCGCCTCTCCCCGCTGTTCCTACTTCTCTCTTTCGCATAAATTCAAATGATAGAAAAGAAGATAGAAAAGGGGAATCACTTGGTAGAAAACAAAAAATGATTCAAAAAAAGGAGTAAAAGGTAAATATTTCGGAATAAAATGGAGATCCGAATCTTATTTTAATCACTTCCCTATTTCCATCTCAAAGTTCCTCTTTTTACCTTATCTCTCTTCTATACCGACTCACTTACACACGCTTACTTGCCCACGTCCCACGTTTAGGTACTGTAAGTGCCCTTCCCGTACTGTGGAGCTGTTTTAGCACACCGACTGTTTCCAGGTTTCCCAGAATGAGTATCAGTTTTCCGGTCTGGATTGTATATAACCAGAAGGCGACCGAGAATGATGGGGCCGTATGCAACAAGCCCCGCAGGTCTGAGGGGATTTATCCCCTCGGTCATGTGCAACAAGCCCCGACGCCCGCGAGGGGACATATCCCCTCAGTCGTATGAAACAAGCCCCGCAGTACTCAGGGGGATATATTCCCTCGGGGCTTGTTGCATACGACCGAGCGGATATATCCCCTCAGACCTGCGGGGCTTGTTGCATACGGCCCATGGTGGACCCCCACTGTACGACCTAACAAGGAAGGTCTTTCAGGACATGGAGCGCTTTTTGGAAATGGATTTCTGCATGTTGTAAAGGCTCATGCGAGGAACACAAAACCATGGTTTATTTTTCCTGAACGCCCCCAGGAATGTCAAAACAGTAATTAAGAAATAGTCCAGAGTTCGATCCCTGGTGATGACTAATTTTTGCAATGTAGTTTGGCGACCTCTGATTGCCTGCAAATGGCGCCATCGTCGAGAACATGTGTCATTGTCGTGTTTTGCTGCAATTTGGAGACGCCAACATGAATCGCAAAAATTCGTCATCACCGGGGATCGAACTTTGGACCATTTCTTTGCCACTGTTTTGACGTTTCTGGGGGCGTTCAGGAAAAGTGGACCATGATTTTTTATTCCTCGCATGAGCCTCTACAACATGCAGAAATCCATTTCCAAAAAGCGCGCCATGTCTTGATAGATTGAAAGACCTTCCTTGTAAGTGTTCCGGAATAATCGAATACGCGAGTAGGTTGAGAATACCGCGGACTGAAAATCGAGTGCATACCAGTACTTCCACCCACCTACCGCATTGTTGCTCTGCAAAATATTTCATGGATGAATATGTAACTGTTAGTAGACTTCTGACAATCTTAAGAGCAGTTTTTTTGCGTACCATAACCGTTACGGTCGTTGGACACGCAACTCTTCGAATGGCTAAATGTTCGTCGGGTTTTCTCTCGTAGCAGTATATCCCCAGTACGACCTCCGATTCTGCTTCGCCGGCAAAACTCATGGTCGTTCTCACCTTTAGTGGTTGTCAAACTCGGTTGGAATCCGGTTCCGACGTTTGATCAGGTGCTTCACAGAGGACACAACCAAGAGGAACGTCGCAATCACCCAGGGCTCCATTGTTTGCGTGGAAATTTGTGACCACGCGCTAGCCCTGTTAATAAGAAGTAATGCGCACGGATCGTCTCCGGATTTTAGGCACGCTTGGGCGACTCACGTAGGCTTCATTCCACAAACGCAGTGCGGTGTCAAAGGCGGAAGATCACTTGTCACCGCTCATTCTTTTATCACGCATGTAACATTTATGCTGTTATCATCAAGATTGTTGACGGTCGGAAGTGGTGCTGTGACAAGTGACATTGCCTATCACGTGCGCGGTCTGGGGATCAAATTCTGGGCCGGCCGTAGTTTGTACCAACCGAACCTCCCATCCTGTGATAGAATGGGTTCACGCGGTGTAGTCGACGGTTTATTGTTCAATCCAATCCGACAGCGAGCAGATCGTCAGAGGAGCATTCCTTCCAGCGCAGGGTAAATCTTGTCGAGGGCGTGGTCAGATCAGCAGGACGCCCACCCCTCAGATCGAGATCTTGATACGACCTCTCTAGCTTTGCCTTGATGTGAATAAGCGAGTTCCACCAATGCACAACCAGGCGTTTGGTTGCAGCGCGGTTTACTAGTGTGTCAGATTTGCCGAAACCCCACTCGAAAACGTCGAAATCTACACTCTCGATGAAAAGGTTCCATTCCCCCATTTCATAGGTTTTGGAGCAATATGTGGTAGGGTAAGATAGAGCTGGATTTGCTGCTACCTGGCAATATTGAAATTGATCTGAGGGCTTTACACTCGACGAGATAGGATCTCTCAAATTTTGTTGACGGAGCGTTGAAGATGCGGAATTTTTCAAGCGAGTTTTTGCCACTGAAAGAGCAATATTTCTCTAACAAGTGCTTCGAAAAGCAAAGACAGTTTTGGAAAATGGAAGGTTTGCGCTTTCTAACACTATATTAACTTCCTTCTACTTCTATTAGTTTTCTTCATTGTCTAGTTGAGGTGATATTTGCGTCGAGGGTTTATCGAGAATGATTCTCGGCCGCTCAAAAATCTACCCTTTTTTCACCATGGCAGGTGCAGTTCGTTGACAGCACTCGAAATATATCTAGAATAAATTCGTTCAAGGTAAGCGACAAGGCACTGGCAATCGTCATCGTCCGATCTTGTGTCAGTACAGGCCACGCATCCGACCTCCACTCAAGTTGTAGAATCTATTGAAAGGTGTTACACATATGATGATGACCTGTTGACAGAAATTGTATTGTAGCAAACACATTTCGTAACGCCCGTACCCTAAGACAGCTTCAATCGCCCATGATCTTTTCAGAACTCTTGCCGGTCTGCGACAGCTCCCTTACACCTGCCTCATTTTCAACGAGGAATTAAGGGCGAGAGAGCGGGCCTGGATAAAGGAGGTGCCTATACAGCACGTGTACACGTTGCGGAGTGCACTTTCATTCCTTGTACTGCTTTCAAATACGTCCTTCCCATAAAGGTAAAGTAATGGAGCGGCTGGACCTTGCCAATGAATATTTTATCTCATGTTTTCTCACATATCCTTATTTTTCTGCTGCGCTACACCCTCTCTCTCCGGACGTTACTGACCCAATGAGCACTTGTGTATGAGGTAACACTGACGTGTACATCGGCTGGCCCGCATGTGTTATATAGGCCGAATCGATCCAAATTGCCACTGCGATTTCGAATGAAGAAGAATGCACGGCGCATCCCGAATCGGGATTGATCAGGTGCCGAAAGCTTCATTTATTCTTTTTTAAGATTGTTGACGCTCATCTCTGCTGTTCACTTGCCAAAGTTTCTGTGTACATTGTCTGCATGTTTGATAAGCTGCCCATACTTCTGAGTCATCACTTCTGATAGGTGATTTGTTTCACAATTGTACGGCCGTTCTTCTTTAGCGATTTTCTGCTCTAGCCTGCTCAAATCCAGTCGCAACTTAATGCCTTCCTTTCAGTCAGTAAAGTCAAGAACTCTCTTCCGGTCGATTTCTAGCATTTCGTTCTCGCAAAAGAGTTTTTTGATATGGAACTCATCGAGCGTCTTAAAGGCAAAAGTCAGGCTTATTAAGGGGGTATTAGGGCGATTGAAACTGAGTATAGATGCGAACTGAACGACGGTGGCAAACAGTACTGGACGTATAACAAGTTTTCTGGAGATGTAGTCGTTCCATCGGTGATACGGCAATCAACCCAGCTGACTTCACACGTTATGCCAGCCACGCACCACTTCCGGAGGTGGGCGGTCCCGGATTGACGAGGCGGTCCGGATTGAAACTCACAGCCCCGGGGCTTAACGACGTTTTTCAAGGTGGAAGTTGCTGCATTGTGTGCAGCAACTCACACACAACCTCCGGGCATAGGAATTACTCCTCTAGCGCGACTGAGCCCGACCTTTGCCTTTAGGGCAGCCCGTGCGCCAGTGCCCGTCAAATTGCAGTGGACCTTCAGTCCAGAGCACCGTGAGGTGTGCACTTTCGAACCATGGGGATATTGCGGGTTGGGGAAACGGAATCCACCCGAATTAAAATGAGTGTGGAAACGTATGCACATCTGCCAAAGGTTGCTGGCTTGGAGTCGTAGCTTCGATTGGCTTGACAGGTCAGAAGGGCTGAGAAGTGTGCTGTCATTCAAGCAACATACAAAGGCGTAAGTGGGAAAATGCAGCTTAACAGCGACAACTATATTCGAGAAGTGACCTCTGCTTGAAGTAGATTTCGCTGCGTGGTTGTTGGACTTCATCATTACACATCATTATAGCTTCAACCCATACCGCCGTTACTATCGTAGAATAAAGTGCCAGCAGTCGGAAATAACGATTCGGCATCTTGTCTAGAACATTTTCTCATGTCTCCCACCCAATAACTTCTAAATTAGTAGAACAGCATATAGCCAAAAAAAGGATCGTAAAAAAGACATCTAGATTATTGATTATTACTTTTGTGAAAAAAGTCTGTGATAGCTTCCCCACTTTTTGCCAGAGTGCTGAGAGGGAGCCCTCCTCAAGCGATCGCTCACCTAAAGATTAGCATCATTTAGTCTGAAACACTTTTCCATTACCTATCCCTTTTGTTTACATTACTACCTTTATCACGTGACGGTAAACCCCACCTGGCAAATTTATCACAAAATACTGCAACTAATATGTGCGGTGCTTATATAGTAGCTGCATGTAAATGAAACGCTGACATTAGTTCGCGCTGGACAAGACGGCTTGCATAAACAGGCGGGATCTGACAGGAAGAAAGTCCGTCGCGCGGCAACAAGGCAGAGTCAGCGGACGAGTCGCAGCGCGTGCTATAGTGAATTCGCGACAAGTTGAACAGAACTCAGGTAGATTTGCAGTGAGATTCTCGATTTACGGGACACTCACCCTTCTGTGATTGGATGCCACCACGGGTAACTGCTGTGTGAAAGCAAGTCGTCATAAGGTAGTGGGCGTGCCGGCAGCATATGGCGACACTGCTGCGACCGAACTCGGAGGTTTTCCTGCAATGTCTATCTGAGAATGTATCATTGTACGTCTTACAGTGCCACTCATACGCTGCTACTCATCCGCTGATTTTGCCTTGTTGCCGCGCGCTGACCGTTCCGTCGAGTACCTGCCGGACACGCGCCCTGGCCGGATTATGCGATCTTTCTCTTTCCATGTAGATTTGACGCGATGATTACTTACAGGACTCGTTTGATTTCTGCGGCTTTTTTACTCGCTAAGCTATCGAGTGCTTTTAATCTCGCTTTACATATTTGCAGAGTCACAAGGATTGTTCCACAACAAACCTTTATCCTTCCACGACGCACTCGAGGAGTTTTCTGGAAATGACTGGTAAACGACATGATTTAGTTTCGCCGACACCGTATTCATACACACAGTAAAATCGAGTTAAAGTCGCGGTGTCCCCTTACTCGTTCGGGTCTTTTGGAGAGCGAAGAGAGAGACGTCTTTGTCACAAGGGTGGAGTTTTCGAATACTAGTGAGGACACCAAAAAGGCTTCCTGTCATCTGAACGGAGTTTCATCGATGAAATGCTGGGATAGGTCTCCAAGCCCTCCAACACACGCCTGTTTCATGTTCACCGTTCTTCAACTCGTCAGCTTCATTCATACCTGGACATATACTCACTCTTCAACACTGTAGGCTCTTTTTGGATAGCGCTTAACACTTCCATCACCTTCTGTTTTTACTTGCGTTTAGCAACCAAGCTGCAAATGACCCGTCATCTAGTAAGTCCACGTTTTGTAAAAACATGACACAAAAGTTCTGCATAGCGCCACATAGGTATCCCCCTACCACACTAGCATTTGAAGCGGTAATTGTGGCTGCCACCGTGTCCTGAAAAAAGAACCTGGTCTGTCGCACTTCCGTCGAAGATACGAAAATACAGCACATAATGTTGCGCCTCACCGATTCAGGAAAGTCCTCGATCGAGCTTGTTTCTCGGTAGTGTTTATTTTTCAGAAGTAGAATCCAGCGCGCAAGAATCACAAGTGGACCGAATGCCTTACGCGATCTAGCACTCTCTCCAACAATGGTGCGTATCCATTTGGACCTTTCAAACATTGCACACAGCATAATTTCGATAGCCAAACATTATATTGATATTGATCAAATTGGTAGAAAACTACTGGTTCATCTACACAGGGGGAGGCAAGGAAGTCACTTTCGCCCATGACTTCAAATCATCAACCTTTTGTCGCACAAGGTGCAGCCGTTGATAAAAATTTTATGATCGGATATTCCTTACGTTCCTCAGAGAAAAGCAAGAGCAGGCCCTCCTTCAGTAGCTCACCGTCTTCAGAATATGACATCGTCTGCCGTTGGTCGTCTAGCTCAAGAAGGCCTACAATTTATCGCTCCATCTGAAAGCTGCTGCACAATTCCCTCAATCGGATTACTGTGATAGCTTCCTAGACACAGTAGCTCTGCTATGCAATAATCACTTCGAACGGCTCTTTAGATATACTCTTCATGGTCTACTTCCGTCGAGGCTCTCAATGAGCTCTATCATGTTCCCGGGGGGAATTCTTCTAGAGACCGGTTATAGAAGGCTGTTGTGAAGTTTTTCCATGAACTAGAATGCTGTTCAATATTAGCTGGGCATTTGTGTGTGCTTAGTTTCCTTTCAAAAGTTGAAGGGTAGTGACACTCGTTCTTTTTGGCCACTACCCTCCTCTGTATACAGGGGGAGGGACCAAAAAATACATATGACTCACATTCAAAACAGAATTAATGAACTTTGCGAAACCAAACCAAAATGAGCTCAATTGCACATATTAGAGAGCACATTCTATTCTATCAGACAAATCACATAGGGGCTTCTACACCGACGACATCAGAAGATTTTCCCACGGAGACGTGGTTCGCGGTACGAGCGCAGAGGTCGTCAGAAACCATAGACGACTACGATCGTCTCTGGAACGGTGGTCAAAAGCCTTCTTGCGTATCCAGAGCTAGTGTCCCTAAGAAGTCATTCACCAATTATTCGAGTGAAGAACTTATAGAGCAGCTTCAGAACAGAGCAATTACGGCAGGCCTCCTTGAGCTCGACGGTGGCGGACAGATGACGTCAATATCCTGGATACGGTGAAAGCAGCGAAGGTGGGCCTGATCTGTTTCATGGGGGGAATCTAAGGAAATAATTCATCATATAACTCCCAATAACACGCGGCATCCTTTGCGAGTGAAAAAGTTCGATGATATTCGCCATGGACAAAGTGACTCTTTTTTTTGCCCCCCCCCCTGCTACAGTGGACTTGTAACGGCAAAAGTGTCAGGAATAGTGGACCAAACCAAACTCTTTCATCATCTCTGAACGTGGTTACGCACCCGAGAGACGGTGCCGTCGCTCAAAATCCCAAAAGTGTTGGTAATAAAGCCCCAGGGGTGCATTGTTCGCTTATCTACGCTTGAGGGGCGCTATGCTCGCCCTCCTTTGAAATGGTGTGTGCTGGCAATACGTGTAAATCAGCTGGGTTGATTGCCGTATCAACCAAAGGCACAGAGCCAATCCGAAAACCCATTTGGACGTCCCTCTTCGCCCAACCAGCCTCCTTCACTGCTAAAGTCAAAAAGGTTTTTAATTCGGCCTTGTCGATGGTTCTTCTCGTTTTTTTCTCCACTCTCTCCCTCAATTTCAAGCGCTATAGTACCCTTAATTAAGCCGACTTTTGCCTTCAAAATTTCTGACTGTAAGTCTTCTCCGTTTCTTCTCTCATGTTGTTGCCCTCAACACGTTGAGGACATCGCGCGTGTGTCTTTGGTTTTTGCTCCGCGTGGGACAAGGCGCTTTGCGAGCGGGGCCGTCACCCTCACCGCGTAGAGTTTCGGACGATAACCTTGTGAAGCTTCAAGGACGCAAACAGGCGTCAACCTCCGTTGGACAAAGTCCAACGCATGCTCTCTAGCGGTGTGAGAGTAATTGCCGAAGAGTGAACGTAGCACGGAGACGACAGACGCTCGCGCAAGGCGAGTGTGAAGCCGGGCGGCGGAGAGCGGTCAACCGTACGTTCCGAGTCGGTCCAATATCGAGTCCAAAGTAACGGTTGACCTTGGTACGAAACATTTCAGCGATATTCAATGCGTAGAAAGTAATCTTCTATTGATTATAAAGCGCTAACCTTTGTGTTTTGTCGGTTTGTGTATCTGTTATGTGTGTGTTGTATGTATGTTATGGCTGTGTGCGCGTCGCCAAATGAAGTGAGGTGAGAAGGAGTCATGGATAAAACAACCGCTAAATATCGGGTAGGCTTACAGGATTTGAGATATCAATGTTTTGTAGCAGATAGTTGATGATAACACTCTTTAGGGCTAATATAAACGACCTGCTTAGCACCTTCCGTTCATTCGCACATGGTGTGCAGTGGCAGCTGGAAGGCAGTGGAAGAGGAAAGGGGATGAGGGAAGCAAGCGAAACATCTACCGTCTATCATGATTGTGTCTCTCTTACTGTTGAAACACCATTGTGTTTGTCATACGGCGTCACTTCAGGACGGGGTTGGTGTCACAGGATGAAGGACCATAGCGCGAGGATTAGAAAGCTTTAGCGCATAAAGGAAGGTCCCGGCGGTTGACGGGCTGGGACTAATCATCGGTTTAGATATAGTAGCAAAACTTCGATCAAATAGCGTGAAATGGTAAAGAAAATTGCAATTTAAGTCCTTTCGCTGAAGTGGATGCCAGAACTATATTCGATGTGGATGTGTCAAGCGAACCATATATCTTTCTATCCCTTTATGTTTGTATTTACCTTCACTACCCTTCCTCACCACTGACATGTTCATAAGAATAGGAAGAAAACGAGGCATGAACCGAGCTGCCAATTCCGCTGTGCTTACAAATCCCCACATACGCGAGAGAAGGGATGAACACAACTACGCCTTCGAAATAGTGGGACGAATTTGATGAAAAATACCTGTGTCCCATAAGCCATGCCCTTTGCCCTATTTGAAATCGTTGAGAGACGTATGAACTTACTCAGCGCTATGGCCGGAATATGAGAGGAAGAAGACTTTTTGGACGTTTATGGCTCTTCATGGTTCGTTAAGATCACCTCGTTTTTGGCTCCAAAGTAAGGTCTCGAAGAAAGCACACTAAGGAGTGATTTTGTGTTGCAGGAGGACGGTCACCTCGAGATTGATCATCTCTCAGTGAAGAACCTATTGAGTTGGTCATTAGCTTCCTCCTTTAAGCGAGTTCAAGAGGTCCAGCGTTCAATATATGCGATGTTTTTTTTTGGAAAAACAATGGAGCATTTTCTGGGTAACAGAATAGGCTTTATGCATAGAAGCGTCTCTTATACGATGATCCATGTGAGACTGAGGAATCTTGTTGCAAAAGGCTTCCTTCTGGACTCAGTTCCTTTACGAATTTGCTGAACAATGCTTCCGCACTTGAAGTCGAGATCCATGAGGTAGGTAGAGAACAATCCTATTTTCGCGCTACCAACGAGTGTACTATTCTCTCTAGCAAACTTCCAAATTCTTGATGTTGGTTGACGTTAAATTAAATGTGAGACGAAATTGCATCATTGAGATTCCTTTGCTTGGAAATCATATGTATGATTCTTCGTACTCTATACTACTTTGAGGTGCCGGAAACTCTCCTGCCGTCGATCTTAACAGATCTTATGGAAGCCAAAATTCAAGTGCAGGACGTAAGGATAACTGAAACGTCACTGGCTTCCGTTCCTCCTTCACTATTTCGTCGATTCCTTCAAAACGCCGATCCTTCAGGAATCTACTACACTTATATTCCTCCTTACACTTTGCACAAAATCAGCCCAGACATTTTCCACTCCATTGCAACAGGACAACGCTTCAGATTACATTGTTCCTGGTTCGATACGTACAGTGGCGCTATCCCGATAGACGATGATATCTTGCCAAGATTACCGCTTCTCAGTTCCATATCGATGGCCCGAACATGATCACCATCGACGGTTTGAAGTCATTCATAGGGGTCAGTTCAACGTGTCTTCTGCACGAAGTACCTTCTTTACATACTTTGTATTTCAGCGTCTTGGAAATGGGGAACAAAAGATTGGTTGCGAAGGGTTAGAGTAGAATTACGTCGCTTTGAGAATCTATATTCAGTCAATCTCTCATGCAAGGAAATGCCCTAATGCTGGATATAATGTACTAAGGGATCTACAGTCTCTGTAGTCACCTCCCTCAATCTCTTTTCCTCCGAGGAGAAAACCACTTCTAGGGAACGTCGATTCCCTCAATTAATCCCTTTTGTTCACGACTGATAATTCACTCAATTCAAGCAACCCTAACACACTTTTAGTTGTGTGCTTGTTTTCGTGATCGTCATCATACATATCGCATTATATACAGGAGGAGGAGGGGGGGTACAAAAAAGGAGTCACTTCATCCATGGCGCACATCATGAAATCTCTCGTCGCTCAGGGTGCATGATGTTATTGATGAATGTTTTACGGCGAAATATTCCCTAGATGTCCTCCCATGAGCTAAAGTGTCAATGAAAGAATTTCTCAGATTTGGTAGATGTTTACGATTCACTATTGAACAGAGAACGTTACGTTATTTCTGGCCTTAGAATTGTGGCATGTTCATTCTAGGCAACTCGAAATCGCTGTAGCCGTAATTTTAGCGCACCCTGTACTCAATTAATCTCGCAATGCTCAAAGTCGAGTACCTGGCGCACTCTGGGGCGAGTCTTGAAGCCAATATCCTTCTATGCCTATCATTCTACAGATTTGTCAGCCTTCACCAGTGTGATTAGGTAACATAACATCCAATTATGACATCCAAGCAGTTGTTTCTCGAGATGAAACTCGAGTGCATGGCGTTACCCTATATGAAGCTTTTTCAGAATTGGAAGGCATATTCTTGTAAATCTCGGCAAGCTGAGTTCAAGGATATTTCAGATTTTGGGAAACTCCATTTTAAACCGACCTATACCTAGTTCACGAAATTAACGCGAAGTAGTGGGATTCGCGTGGATTTTTGATTTCAAACGGCGAGTGCTGTACAAAAGTGGAAGAAGTGAAAAAGTCAAAGAAAGATCATTAGCAATTAGTCCTACCAACAACTGGAGCGAAAAACGACGAACTTGTCGTAAGAAAGCAGATCATGGCAGCATTTCTTCTTTCTTCCTTTGGAAGGCTTACTAAGTTTTAGTATATACATAGTATGCTTCTCCATCTACACTTCCACCTTTAGTTTGAAAAAAGCCTTGTAACGGCCTATACCGGCTGTGTTTGGTTGATCTTTGACGTTGGCCTTAGAGCAGCTTATCTCCTATTGAAATTCAATTACATACTCAAACGATTTCGACTTTTTTCGAAATTTACAAGTTTTCAATCTGAAAGCTGATTTGGGAGTTTTGGAACAGCTCTTTTCAATCAGTATTGTAATTATTAAAATTAATGAGAAATAACAATTGGATTGATTAATGAGGAAAATTTATGATGAGGACGAGGTTTCACTAACTAGAACTACTCGCGCCCAATATTTGAAAAATGGCCACGCTGAGGATTTTTGCCATTAACGAGGAAAATTCGTGCAGAGTGCGAGTTTTTACACTCTCCAAAGCAATAACTCTGTTCAAACTCGTCCAATCTGAGAAGTTCATATGTAACCATGAAGAAGAGGATTTCCTTTATCCACCGGTCACTAGAACTGCTCAAGACGTCCAGTATTTAAAAAACTGGCCATCTGCCCAAGTACCGCCGAAAGGTAATTTTTTGCTGCATTGGCACTATTTCAACGACTATGGCTGTTTCCAGGCAAAACTTGCGCCACTTTCGGACTTGAATCCTGGATGACAGGACTGAAAGCCGGGTTTCTGCCAGTGCACCACGGATCCCTCAATTACAGTATTGGAAGAGGGTTTGACAATAGGTGAGCAATGAATGTTGTTTGCTAATCTAAGACTGCAAGCGCTGTAGATCCGGCAACCTTGCCAGTGGCAGCGTAGAACGTTCAGCCATGGGTGATTTGCCATAGTTAAAGTGGTGAACCCCAAGGTTGCCTGCAAAGCTTGCGTCACACACGGGCTCAAACTCTCGGTGCACCGTTCCATGAGCGCCATCACTACTCCACTAACCATAAGGAGCCCTTCTCATAGGCGGTGAAGGGTTTGTAGAGAGAAGGGAATAGCCTACAGAGGTTGAAAACCTTGAGACTTAGTATTGATCCCGCGACGAATCCAACACCAACGTAGACCGCAGGCGCTACACGACCGATGAATGAATGCAAGGAGCCTTCCTTTCCCTTTCCAGCACTGCGGTTTGACCCACACACCTGGCAGTTTGAAGTTGGCCAACTCCAAAAAAGTTCTCCGAAGGACTTTCTGCTGCTCTTAACGGGCGTCACCTGCGTCTCGCCAAACGCATTGTATTTCGTCCCTCCGCGTCTCGTTTTCTGTCAGCGAGCAATTCCGGGGCGCGTTTCAGCGCTGCGCGTAACAAGGAACTACCCTGCCAGGGAGCTGCAGCTCACCTGGGAAGCTTTTTTTCAGAGTTGCATTAGGTCTCCTATGTGTCATATAAGTGATTTCCACCATAATCGAAAAACTTGCACCTCCACGTTACGTGCTCATTAAAAGTGCTCGTTAACGTGCAAGTTTGGCTAGTTCACTACCGTCCAGGTTTCAAGAAAGGCGGACTTGTAGAACGTTGCGTTTGCGCCGCACTACATGCTTCTCTTATCGAAATTCCACTATAATACCCCTTCATCATTTTTAAATATTGAAGATCGCAAAAATCACTTTGTGATATTCATGTCTTGTTAATTTATTGATATCCATAAGTGCACAGATATTGGGCGAGGCGGCGACGCCCCTAAAACCGCGCTCATTTCATGCCAGCAGAAAGCGAAAAAGCGCGTCGTCGTGAGCGTGTCAAACTGCTTATCTGCTCCAATATCACTGCAAATGAAATGAAGGCATCAGCGCTGAAGTTTCCCTGAAGTCAGTTAATCAACCTTTATATAAAAATTTTGACCCCTTATATTACTTCGTCAGGAAACTGACATATGAAATGCTAAGGAAATTTAATCAGTGAATGAAGGTTATGATGACTTTTAGTGGTGCGCTGCAAGACGAAACTGTTTCAAAATGCAGCAATCAGAATGGGAATAAGAAAGAATGAGCGGCAGGTCTACATATTGATGAGCAAATCAGAACTGGGGTATAAAAGAATTCGCGAATTTCATGAAATTTTTATGAGCACACTAACTACCAGTCATGAATCTCATAATCACTTGAAGAAACAAACAAGATTGAGTAGATGAGGGCTTTGACGTGCAAAAAAAGGAAGCAGATGAATATTGCATGTAAAGGTCAACGATCTATACATTTTACACTGGCTTAGGATGAGTATGACAAGGAGAGGTCAACAGTCAGCATACCGCTTTTAAGCGAGGGTCACCCCAGGCAGGTGAGTGGAGGTGCGAACAGTCTCGCCATAATTGCAGTTGCATCTAAAGTCGCCAACCCGGTGAGCATGCATCACGTTGCATGTAAAAGTCGCGTCACACACGGGTTTGAACCTTCGGTGTACCATTCCACGAGCGGCACCGCTGCTACTGCACTATGGAGCCCTCCGACAAAAGATCATTCGGCCAGCCTTAGCGATGCACGAGCTCACGAACCGTTTGAGCATTGAGGAGCGTCAGAAGTGGCTGCAGCAACGAGCAATGATCTTCAGGTAAATATAAACTTGCACTGTGACACTTCCTTCCAACCAACATAAAACCTCGCACATCATCGTCATTATGGTGCCAAATATGCATTAAAAACTATATGTGCTCCTCGTAATGAATTTCTCGCAAAAGGTGCAGTTCGGAGAAGCTGATGAAGCAAAACCTCCTATTCTTCGCCTTCGTCTTTCAAACTGGTCAAGTGTTGCACTTGAAAATAATCTGAGATTGATTGAAATTCTGTGAAAGCGGGGTCCGCAATGCGACCGCCTTTTTAACAGTGTACGGTATCACTAGTTGCATTAGAAAAAAAACAAAAAAGAAACGGCGCTATTGCAAGATATGGGGCATGTGGTGGCAATGCATTTCAAAAGGTGGATGAGAAGCGACCCAGACTGTGTGAACAACTGTGTGATTTCCCCGATGTTCCTGCCCCCTCCTAGGCTTAGTCCTATATGGCTGCTCTATCTATCATGTCTCGTATCTTGAGGTAACCCCAAAAACTTAGTAATAGCCCTATACACCGGCGACGTTGGAGAGTTTGCCTCGGGGAACATGATGCACGGTCCAACACAACAAGGTTGTCGACGGGTACAGTACCATTACGACATTTTCTGGAAGGGCTGGTTGGGTGGGGTTTGCGGAGTGAGGGCTAGTGTCTCTAGGAAACTATCTAGCAATTAAACGGTTGAAGAAGTTATGGAGCACCTTCAGGTGGAGGTAATTAGGTTGGCCTTGTGAGCTCGACACAGCACTTGCAGTCATCGCCATATTTTCATGAGGATAAAGGCAGTGGGCAAGGGCTTGTTTCTACTGGTGGCGATCCATTTCTGGTACGCTGTACCGTAAGATTTCCACCAACGGAGGTATCCTGGGTAGCAAAAACTTGGCTGATGTGCGCCATGAGCCACTCAGGTGCAGTGCAGTTGCAGAAACTGTTGATTGGCATCATACCAAGAGCATCTGGAAGCATGCGGGATATCGTCATTCCATCAAGAAATTCGCCATGTATGCCACGTTGTGCACCACGTTGCGGGAGACAGGTTTGTGTGAAGAATTCTTCAGAATATTCTGTTTGTTCTCCCACGAAAGGTTTTTTCTTATTCTTCTTGCTTTCTGAAATTCACTGGTCATCTTGAGTATTGCTATCAGTCCATTGCTGATCCATTGTTGCTCATTCTCGCCTGTTGGTTAGCTAGCTCTCTTTTGAGTCCTACAAAGCACTACTGCCCATTCACCCATCGCGCTTTATCCCGTATGGGTGAAACGAGCTATAGATAATTCGGCGCAATCTAAGGCCGGTGTCAGACTGCGATTTCAGCGACACTCGGCGCAGTCGTGCGAATCTCAAAGTCTGACAGCTCTCTGAGTGCAACACGGATACTAATACTTACAAGGAAGGTCTTTCAGAGTGTGCCAAGCTTTTTCAAAAAGGTCTCTTGCATTGGTAGGCCGTTGCTTCTGTAGCCGACACCAAGATGATATAATCACTTTACTGGCTAACGTTTCGGCCGTGTCGCCGTCGTCGAGCCTGGAAGTAAGTCAAAGATAAGTGCGACCTAGCCTCCAAACACAATTTCGAACTTCAGAGCAATTCGTTCTAGACCATAGACATCTAGATAGGAGGGCAAGACCAAGCACTCGTATAGACTCACCTCTAATTACACGACAGGTTACCGCTTAGACCACCGCTATTCTGACCGACAGTGGGTGGCTCCAGGTGACCTGACCCCCGACATGAAGCCGTAGGCGTCGAAGCCCACACAGGTCAAGGAAGCGTGCGAGTTCATTAGTTATTGACAGACATTCGTCTTTCCTGTTCATTTTAGGACTTTTAGCGCCAATCCAGAATGCTTCCAGAGTCTTGCGTGCTGGGTCTGGGGTCGGTCATCAAAATCCTCACAGCAACCTCAAACTCCGCGTTCTCATGGCACTGCAACCTGTGGGCACCGAGGGGGTCTCGGGTCTTGATCTTCTCATGCCGTCCAGGTGCTCCTTGATTCTGGAGCATAAAGGCCGTCCTGTTTCTCCGATGTATTCATCCCCGCAGCTTCGTACATGAGATCAGGTAGATCACTCCTGATACCATGCAGTCACCCTCCCGTCCGTTGGGACAGATGACACAGTGGGAGGTGACACATGTGCGGTCATACCATCGATTTTGCACTAGCTGCTGCCTAAGGTTTGGGGGAGGGATCTCGACCATCCGAACGATATCGGCAAGACCGCACTTTCGTAGAGCACTTCTAATTGCTGAGCTGATCCCATCACTAAGGAAGGGTACGCAAAAGGGTACCTTGTCCGATTCTAGGTCTCTTGCATGATACAGAGGCACATGCAGGAGCCACAGAACCACGGTTTATTTTTCCTGAACGGCCCTCCGAATACCAGAAAAGGGGCTTCCTAGTCACACCTTTTTCATCACTTTTTCAATCAAAGTCTATTTGTAAGGATCACTGATGTTTCTAGTCATGAATCTGGTACTAATTATGAAACGTCAACACGAAATACAACCACTTGTGACCACGAGGAATCGAACTAAGGACCCTTTTCCTGGTATTCTAAGAGCCGTCCAGGGGGAATGAACTATGCTTTTGTAGTCCCCATCTGTGTCCAAAAGTCATGCAAGAAACCATTTTAAAAAGCTTGGCACACTCTGAACGACCTCCCTTGTTAGGAAAATGTGTTGAAGTCTGGTTGATACGTGCTGGTAAAAACGACGCTCAATTACCATGTGAGCAGCGGCCGCTATATACCATAAGAACTCTCGTCAAATCTCTGATAGCCACACTGGGATCACAAACGACTTTCATACTGGTTAAACCATCAGATATCTCGATGCCTTGAATTTTTCTTTCTAAGGTGAATTCCAAGGCCGCGTTCATGGTGCGACTCTGAAGATTAGGATAGTACGCGACAATGAAAAACATATGTATTGACGGCGAGATTAGAATATTAGTAGATCAGGATAGTAGTAGAATAGGGGGTTGCGCTGACAACATTGGATACGTATCGATTGAAATCGCCGGAGAGTAGTAGATTGCGGTATTACGATAGTAGGATAGCAGTAGGCTAGGACTAGGAGGTTAACTACTAGTAGATTAGGATAGTGATTAGATATGTATTGATCCACTCGCTTGAAGTCGCCCGAGCTACTGCTCTTCAGCGATTTCAATCGATACGTATCCAATCTTGCCAGCGCAATCTCCTACTGTACTACTATCCTAATATCCAATCGCCCACTATCCTAATCTCCTGAGTTACGAACTATGAACGCGGCCTAATGCCTTGATGACGACAACTGACCTCCCAGTTCGAGCTACATTGTCGAGAAGTATGATTTCGCAATCGAATAGTGATCCTTACCTCATATCGATCCCCTTTGACACAATGCTTTCAAAACACCCGCAGTGGAAGGCTGCTTGTCTTGTATAGGTCTCAGTGCTTAATGGGTACTTCTTCAACCCATAACGGACTGCGAAAGAATAATAGTGCGCCACATGGTGGCGCACGACTATTTCTTTTGTTTTTGTCACGCTTTTAACAATCTTAAAATACCCACATATACTCTCAGCAATGTGGAATAGTATATCTTCCCAGGACCTGGACGAGTGGATTTTTTACAAACCTACATTAAATTTACCTACACTTTGTCTTAAATTTCATAAGTTTACTATTCGATGGATGGCTTACACATGGTTCACTCGTCCGAGTCCCCTTCCCCTAAATATAGCCACATCCTTGCGCGGGGTTGCTGTTCCGCTTTTTTCCTTGATTTCACCTGCAGCTTCCATTCATTCCTTGCACCCTAGTTTTAAAGCGGAAAGGCGGGTTACGAATTTGTCGTCAACGGAAATCCTTCTTTTGGGTGATGAGACAAGGGCACTTACTTTAGCCCCGTCTTAACCCTGCTGTTCGCATAAGCCTACATGAACCCTACCCTGTGTGGCGGCCGTCCGTTATGGGTTAAATTCACGATATGCCTGGCATTCTCTGCAGTTTTTCGGGCTATTTTCTACACCGTAATCTTTTTACATTGCTTCTGGTTTGCCTGCTAACTCTCTCTCGCAATGGCTGTTTACAGTTCTTTCTATTCATTTCCATCAATCATCATCTCACAGTCATCTAATACCATCCCTTTGTTTTTTCCAGTGTTTTTAGAAAGAAATATTATGACCAGTACCAAAAGAAGAAAAGGAATGAAAGGAAATAGAGGAAGAAAAAAAGTACCGAAAGGAGCTGGTAAGCTCCGTTTTGGATTTTTTCATCATCACTATGTTAGGGTTCGCTTCATAAGAGGGGGGGTTCGTATACCAGTAGCACTACTTTTTTCCAATGCATCAAACGCGTTAAGTGTCTGACTGGAACCCTTAAGGATTCACTATGGACATTGCGGAACACTTATTGGGGTATTCCCTCTTTTACATTCATGGCTTCGATGCGCTCTGGGCCCAGAGAACCAAGGGGATCTACTGGGAATTACCCAAATCGCGTACGAAAGCTGGTTGCCAGTACTAACTGCCAGAGCCATGGCTTTTAGAAGAGTTTGGAGTAACACAGATTGTGGTACACGTCCCTCCCTTTTATTAAGAATCCATTTCTGGAGACTTCGCCCCAGTTCCACGGGTTGTTTACGTTGAGTGGAATTTCACCGATCGTAAAGTCGATGCCAGAAATGGGTAAACCCCTCAGCCGCTACCTGCACATCGCGATATTTCGCCATTCTGTACTTGCCAGCACCATTTTCCCCTCAGACGCACTGCTTGTAGCACGGCGTACTCCTGGCTCTTCTGTGGAAGGTATGGAGCTAAGTTAGACCTGTACGTCACTTAGTGACAGAAAGAAGTTTTGCTCAAGCTTCAATCGAGCAACTCTCCGCATACAGTAGCGGTCAAAGTTTGGAAACATTTTATTTTGATCTGGCGCTGCCGGCAACATAGGCATAACGAAATGTTCCAAATTTGGATATTACATACAAATTCTAGTTCAGATACGACGAGAAGAATAGTTTCCAAAACCTATAATCATGTTTGAGAAATAAGATTTTTTCAAGTAATGGCGCGTCAAAAGTTTGGAAACCTTTTGTTTCTTTCATCATTACGATTCCATCTCTCCAATGCTTACTTGTTTCTGTTGATTTTAGTTCAACCATTGAGTAATGTATAATTTCGAACGAATCTATTTATATGCAAAGGAGCAGTTTTCTCATGGGAAGTCCTTCTTGAACCCTACAGTCCGGAATACGGCATTGAAATTGTTTCTCAATAGTTCAGTCTCTACGATATTCACCAGGCCGCGACCTGGTGAATATCGCGGATGGTATCCCAGCAAGGAGCCATTGTTGGGCATCAAGGGCAGGATGGCCCAACTGGTTTCCGCACATTAACGGCTAACACGGACCGAAGGCAAGGGGTGAAACTTTGTCCTCAGCGACGACCGAGATTTCTATCTTCCTAGAAATAATGCTATGGACTCTATGAAGTGTTCTGTGAAATGGAAACCTCATTTTGAGTAAAAGATTCCAACATTCAGAAATAGTGGAAGTACTGTCATGGATGAACATGTGTCCGACCATTCGGCGATTCCACAGTTCTAGGTATCCAGCGAAATGTGGGCTGGGCTAAGTACAAGTGTAGTCTGTAGAAGACAAAGCTTACCTTCGATAGTCAGAACTATCCGGTAAAGGTGGGTTTTCTATCACGGAAATGACCCGATGCAGGTCTACCTCCTCACTGCCACCTTTCTAAACCCAGAAAAAGAAGCTGCTTTGAAGCGACCAAGTCAAGATCTAAAGTCAATTGAGTTCTACATCCCACGAAAGAACTGTCATGTCGCTCAACCCCCATTCCAGTTAAGAATCCCACCAAACAATGTCTGAAGTGTAGGGTTGAAGTCCTACAATTATTTTATAACCAAGTCCATGTCAATAAATATGACACTAACATAGAAATTTGAAGCCACTCATTGAATAATTAATTTATCATGTAGATTCGAGAGCTATTTTGAAGAATTCGCTTTGAAATTTGGAAATTTCAAACTTTTGACGCGCCATTTCTTTTAAAAATTCATATTTTTCTAATGCGGTTCTAGTTTTGGAAGAATAATGTAGCCCATTGTAATCTACACTTGATTCTGTGTATGACATGTGAATTCGGGGCAATTTCATTGTCTATCGGCTGCATTTTTTGGTATTGGATTCGATTAACAAGGTGGTTGGTTAGACCGCTTTTTCACTTGGTCCCGTAATCTCAGTGTTTCAGAAGTATTTTCCATGGAATCACCTTCCACGGGAATTGCGGGTAAAGGTTTTACAGAACCTTTGCCGAAAGGATCTTGCCAGATGTCGGTTGTTGGATCGAGACGACTCCTGCGCTTATTCGGATGCATAGGTGGTGGAAACAAGAAACGTGTTTATTCGATACTGAGGAACCAAGTGTTAAGTCTATGTTTACAATTTAAAGTCAACGTTCAGGACACGGTCTCGGCGGGAAAAAACCACCAATAAATATGAAAGTTGTAGATGAAACCAGACCGATTAATTGTATGGAAACTGAAAAAAAACGTCAGGGAGGGTCTAGCCACTGTACTGCTTCCTCTGCCACTCAGCAATGGATTAAAGCAGTTGGACGAGTTGATGAACGTGCGCCGCTGTATAACGCGCTCCATTTTTTCAACCAATTCGCCTGGGCCCAAAAGCGAACACGACTGGGCCGGCGCGTCCAATGACGAGCGCCAAGGGGCGGGATTGGGGAAGATCGCCCAGTAATCCCCATTGTTTGAGGCCTTTCCACACGTTTTTTGAGTTTCTGATTGTAAGTTCGTTTATTATTTCCACTGCAGTATGTTCTTACTAGGGCTAGTGGTATCCCTCAGTAGTAGTGGGCATTGAAATTTTCGGACGACCTCCTGAACGTTGCTTAATGCTGGCAGTACACTCTGTCAGAGGGCTTGTACCATACCCACCCCTAATTGCGCAAGAAATCATCTTACAATTCCGAGAAATAAACGAAAGAAACCAAAACCAACAATAGAATCGCCAACTGCTTTGGTTTTGTCCGTTTTTTCTGCCATAACGATAGTTTTTGTTTTTCACTAAAAAAAAACAGATCGTTCACTGCGGCTTGCCGAACTCTACATAGAAAAGTTTAAATCTCGAGAAATCTGAACTTTCAACTTCCTCTTTCCATCAAAGCCCTGCGGAGTATTGTCAGGAGCTGACGCCTCGGCTATAAGATATGACGGGGAAGCAGGGCACCGTCCGTTTGAACTGTTCGAACGACGGGGTCGCATTTTGGTTACGCGAGGGGTCGCCATTTTCCGAGAACCTACCCAGCCACAGGCGCGTGCGTTGCGTATCCGCAGACAGAATATGCTTGCTTGTGCAGAGCGCATTAGATTCGAATAATTATGCAAAGAGAGACAGTTTCAAACGGACCACGGTGCTTTCCTTGAGGAATGAAGAACAATTGAATGCATCTCCATGTAAGGTTTGAGTTCTTGAGGCTGAAATTGAACTTCTTCGGAAACCTACTTTTCTGAGGACGGCTCTTCCACAAAATCGTGAAACAAATAAGAAAGAAGGATCCTCGTAGCCTTCAAAAATGTCTTCGCCTCTTTCCAACATGCTCTTTGAAGGAAGTTATTATTGCTGAAATCTCGAAAACTCGCATGTGCTGCTTAAAAACCTATGGGATCCAAATGTTCGAACGTGGGATTTTCTCGAAAAATGGACTTTGAAAAATGGTTTGGGGCTTGTTAGAAAGAGCAAATCCTGCGCTTCCACCCCATGGAAAGAGGGAAACACAGGAATGAAAATGAAGTGAGTTATGCTCGCTGAAAGCCCAAAAACTCGCGATTTCAAAGAAAGTGTTTGGCAAAACTGCCCGAAATGTTCGAACGTGGGATTTTCTCGAAAAATGGACTTTGAAAAATGGTTTGGGGCCTGTTAAAAAGAGCAAATTCTGCGCTTTCACCCCATGGAAAGAGGGAAACACAGGAATGAAAATGTAGTGAGTTATGCTCGCTGAAAGCCCAAAAACTCGAATTTGCACGAAAACTGTTCGAACGGGACAACGAAAAAGGGGACAATCACTTAACTTTTCCTAACGTTTTGTTAGAGAAATATTTTAAGTTTCTAAAACTTTTCACAAATTTCCAAGATGTCGCATACGAAAGATTTTATGGGCTCTCAAAGTTGAAGGTGCGCCTTCTCAGAATTTTGGGTTTTTCGCTTCTGACAGCAATACTTTTGGGAGAGTTAGGTGATCCTTGATATTTTCTGTAAAGCCACCTCAGGCACAGTTCAAGTCTACCTCAATAAGTGAAACAAATAAGTATCAATAAAGTTACACGCTCCTAAAATTTTTTCTTCGCCGCGTCCCAATTTTCCAGCGTCCGGGAGATACCTGCCGCACTCCAAGGTTGACGCCGCAACGCAAACGCTTTCTGCGGCGGCGGCGCGGACGCTTTCTGACGCAATCAAATCAGTCCTACTCTTACAATCAGTTTTCTTTTTTCACTTTGAACACAACACCTTTTCATTCAGTGTAGAGTTATTTTTGTAATCTTTAGGATCGGAGTATGGAGAGTCAGTTTGACTGTTTAGACGGGATCGAGACTCGCGTGACCGTGGTCGTGATGAGACTTTTTGAAAAAAAATTCAATGATTTTTTGAAAAGAATTCAATTCAAATGTCAGTGAAGAATTCAATAATCATATGTTTTGTTCATATGTCATGGAAGTTCATTGTCTTTAGAAGGTTTTAGTTCACTGTCTTTAAGTGAAATGAGTGAAATAAATATTTCACTCAACACTTAGTCAGCACATTCAGCACTTCCATTACCTAAGAGGGGGTCGCAACTGGACCCCCTTGAGAGAAGGGGGTGACCCCCTAGAAAAGGGGTCGCAAAGAACGCCTGAAATGTTCGAAGCGTTGACGGTTGACACCTGACTGAAGCATTTGTCTGATTCGACGCTAGAATGAGTTACAAATTGCAACTCTCAATATAATGGGGAAAAATAGGTCTTTGTTTCTTTGTATGACAATGATCATTTTGGTACGCGGTTTCGTCTCTCAATATAAGTGATATTTCTCACGATGTCATTGGTGGTCTCTTTTCAAACTCGCAAGGTTAAGCCAAAAGTAAATACCATTTCTTGGGCCTGCCAATAAAAACCTTGTGCTTATTCTACAGAGATAGCTCTTTTCTGCGCTTCGCGAAAGTAATGTTTGGAACAAGGCTAACGACTAATCTAACTTCCAATAACCCTATCCAGAAAAACACAAAAACAGTTGAGTTATGGAGATAAACGAAAAAGCGCGGATTGGCGTTTTTATCGTGATTTTTTGAACAATTGGGGTGGGTCTTGATTGCTTCATCAGCTTAGGGCAGGTTTGCAGCACAAAACGGGAAGAACGGTCTTGTGTTACAGGAGAGTAAGTACGATGTTCCGGTGCACGTGCATTCTTGTGGAAACGTGAGAATCAGCTTGTCGGTTAGTCGAGCCTCAGCTGAAGATTTTTAATTCACTTTGGGCTACAACCAGGAGAAAAAAGGAAATTTTTCAAAAGAACGCTTCTTGAAGATTATGGGGGCTCGTACCCTATTCTGACATCGGTTCAAGTCACCATTTTTCGAATGCATACACGTCAAAGAGAAGAAATCCACATGTGTATGAAAAGAGCTACCTTCTATCTCAGAAAAAAAGAAGATCATCGAGTGCAGACCACACACCACAAGTGACGACGGATCTTACCAGGCCAAGAAAAAAGAAAAGAAGAAAAAAAACCCCTTTTTCTCGACCGTCGCCACTTGTGGTATGTGGTCCGCACTCGACGCTCGTGTCGTTTTCAGAAATAGAGGGCAGACGACACTAACCATAAACACTAATGAGTCCGTATAACCTCCCTTCCTGACCACGTTGCTTCTACGTGATTCCCACTCTCTCCTAGGTCATTTCTTTCCCTTACATGTTTTCCCATTATTTGTGGGTTCTTGCCCTGAAAAAAAGCTTCTGGCCGTAGTCCCTTTGATGTGCTCGGGAACCAGCCGACAAGGTTGAATAATGTCTAGGGCGGAGCTCACGTCAACGACCCAGTTTCCGAGTTAGAGATGGAGAAAGGGGTAGACCGATAGTCGAAGGCCACGCTTAGCTCTCGTGAGCGTCATATTTTGAATGGTGTGGTGGGCTTTTGGACCAGACCAAAATCATCAGAAATAATCAACAATATAATTTTGCATCAACACGATTGCTTCTCAGGTTTCACCTGAGCTGTTCACTTCTGAGCACTTCGCCAGCCCTTCTTCGTCTCCTTACAATCCATTACGAAGAGCGCTAAAAAATGCTGATGTTCATCACTTGAACATCCTGGAGGTAGGCAAACTGCTGTTGAACTAGTTTAGTCCAGTGTCTTTATGAATACAGTAATTGTTTTCAAATCTGTGGAAGGCCGAATTCCAAGGTGGATCTCCATTTTTTGAGCATTATCTTCATCACATCGTAGCACCTGCCTCCAGCGTTGAGTAACATAAAAAGAGTAAGCAGTCGGCTACTGGCGCATTCCTGGGATGCGCCACATACTCCTCTTCCATTTAGAATTGCGGTGGAATTTGAACACGGTTTATATACTCACAGTACGCATCGCAGGGGATAGTTGCCCTTCTCTCTTAGGCAGGTTTCGTAACAAAGAACAGGTCCTGAAATGGGGAAAGCTGACAATGAGTGAAGCCATTGCAAGTGTCAGCGTGGACACAGGCGTTTGTACTTCTTTAGAATTTTCAAGATCACCCTTCTTCGAAGTCGCGTGCATATGTACTGTGGGCTTTCTAGAAGGTAGGTCAACTCACTCGAAAAATACCGATCCAAAAATAGCTAAACAACGGGACTTTTTTTGAAGGATTGGTCATAAAAAAGTTTCAGTGCTTTCTCTAAGAAAATCACGAGCGCTCGAAAGTTCAAAACTTCGCGTTCTTCAAATCAGACCACAAACCTTTTTATTTGAAAAGGAATATAATATAATATAATACTTAATGATTATAATATATAATTAACATTAATTATAATTATAATATATTATAATATAATATAATATAATAATTTAAAAAGGAATGAATATTTTAAGGAATATTTTTTGAACGTGACTTTTAGAAAAGTGGGAAAAATACTCCAGTACCTTGTTTGAAACGATCACGGTTTCAATTTAGCACCTGTTGGATATGCAAAAAGTATAATACGCAGAAAGTTATGAACGCTAAATGTTAAAGACTTGGCAGTGTGCACAAAAAATGGCAAACAATTGGGGATGATTTTTTGACGGTGACTTAGCGCTGCGCAGTGATGTTTCACACGACTTGTTCAGGATGAACAGTCCGGGTGTTTCTTCAGGTTGAATTCCCATTTGATGCGAACACAATACATGACGAAGATAAAAACACTGATAATGAAAGGTCCGCCAGCAACTTATTTAGCTGACATTCAAAGATAGAGATTATGGAAGTCCTGAAAAAACTCGAGGAGAGTAGATCTTTGAAAAGGGAGCTTTGCGATTACAAACGTAACTAGATATAGGTGCACATGGGGAGACACACTTCTAATAAATGAGTAGAAATTTCCATGTATAGCTGCGACTCCCATACTGCTGCCGGAACAACGCGCGCGACACAAGCTCCCATCTGCCATCACCTCTTTGCATTAGGTGATGCGACCTCTACGTCGGATGATGCCGGCATAAAAGTATGTGAAGACGACCGAAATAGCTCACGAAAAGGCGTCGTTCTGACGCCTCCGAAAAAAAGGGGGGGGTTGGGTCGGTAGAAAAGCTCTGAAGCGGCACCCACTGGCGGACGGGACCCTGCGCACACACATTCCATCCGTGACAAATGCGACCCCGATTCTTTGCATTTGCACCAGGGTCAGTCTATCGTTTTGTTACTTTTTTCAAAAATTTTTACGTACCCCCTCCCACCAAGATGGACTTGGAGACAACCCCCTTTAACTTCGACCCTCAACCACCATATTCCTTTCATTATAGTAAGTATTTAGTTCCGCCTCCACTCAACTCACCAAAACCGCCAGTTATTCCCTCCGGAAAATGCCGTCGAGCGGGGGTATATCGCCACTATGAACGCAGCAAAACAGTAAAATTTTACGAAAGTTCTTCTATAGATTTCAGCCAATTTACTGTCTTCCTTCTCCCACTTTTTTACACTGTATCCCACTCCTACATTTTCCTAGGAGGGGGAGGGGTATATACGCGCGTACGCGCGCTGAAACAGCGAATTTTTCCTAAGCGTCGCTCACCCATCTACCTAGCACTCACTACTTCGTGAAAACTCCACCATTTTACCACACAAACTCACCTGTTACTTTTCACGCGACTGAAGCGGGATACGACCCCCCCTAAACCTCAACAAGTACGACCGTCCCGTTGCCCTTCTAGTAACACACGGTAGGAGTTGACCCTGATGGCCTGCAATTAGGTTAAAAACTGGAATGGAATTAACTGCAGTAGGGGCCATAAAAATTTGGCCCAAAAAAATAGGAAGTTATGACACTATCACATCGGACGGTATAGGGCCCGCTTTGTGCGCGTATGCAGGCGCCCGCTGTTCCTCTATGCTCATCTTGGTTGGAATGAAAACTTAAGGCAGTGCAGCTTCCACAGAATTAATTAGCCCTGTCGAAGCATTGTGACCGCTACTTAAAACGGGTAAGAATATCATGGAT
>MU868468.1:128325-153572 GCA_036418205.1 Ostertagia ostertagi | reverse complement strand
GAAGTAAGAGATATAACCTTTGAGGCAAGTTTTTCCCTTCTTCGACCTTCGTTCTCATCGAAGAATCTTCCTTCAAGATATATTCAAAATTCTTTCGCCAACCACTGATTGGCGAAAGTTGTTATCGAGTTCATCCTGAAACCTATTCGTCACTGCTTCAATAGAAATCTTACTTCTTCAGCAACCGAGAATTCATCTTCCCTTGATCTCCCTTTATAGCAAGCGCGAGTTCCTTTATGACCATCCGAGAAAATTAGTACAGATTTCCATTTGCTATTGTCAGCCTGAAAATCGAGTATAATGATTGTATCACTGACGGACTCGTACGCTTAAAACATGATATGGAAACGTTTTCAAATACGACTGCCCCACACTCATAGAGCCTTTCAGGAACATTCCTTTTTTACATTAATACAGATACCGTAGAATTTTTCTGGAGAAACCTTTCCTTTCTCGAGAAGTAAAAATGCCGCTAAATTAGTTCATCTTGCGCTATCCTCAACCGTGAAGCAATAATTATTTGTGGTGACCCAAATAAATCAGGAATGTTCAACTATGCGGATATTACACAAAGTTTTTCCAAGTGCAAAAGTGAGACATATCCTCATACGACAACAGGAACACGTATGTAAGTGCATAAGAAGTAATAAATGTCGCCTTCAAGCTTACACTAATACATTATGCTCTATACAATGTCATACTTGATAGGTTTTTGACAATAATACCAAAAAAACACGACGGTGTTTAAACAACTTCTTTGAGGTTTCAGTTATTTTTGATTCTGATATTCATTGTCAAGGTACCCGCTAGTAATACAAGATTATATTGCTCCACTCGGGCGCTCGCATACCGTAACCCGCGGTGGCGCCGGAGCGCAGTTGCAAGCCTTCGGTGCAATGCTAGCATTAAGGCAGTGACTGCAGTTGGTGAGACCAACCCGGTTCCCCAATAGGAGGAGCATCCTGCGCGCACGGCCTAGTGGAGCCCATCCTTGGGTGCCGCTACATCGTTCGCGAGACCAATCCGACGTGCCCGCGATCCTCCACCTCCTGCACGAACGGCGCTCGAAATTGTTCGCGGGTTCACTAGACACATTTCCCACGCAGAGAAAATGAGAACAGGGAGGCGAGCACGCACGGAAAATTGGTGGAGGGGGGAGAGAAACGTTCACCAGCGGCGCGGACGCGAGCGCGTGCTGGTGACGTCAAAATGACGTCGCAGCTGCGGCAGATTCGAAGGAAGGGCGAGCAGTGGCCAGCGCCGCTGCCACTTTGCTTGAATAAAGCTGGGCTTTTGGCACTATACCAACTTGTTCAATCAGTTGTGCCGCGAGAGAAATGATTGTATCATGTTTAGGCACCATCCTTGCTTTAGGAACTGAAATTTCTTGAAAATGTAGAGAAAGTCGAGGCTTTCATGTGGAAACGGTACATTGTCAGTAATTTGAATAAGCTAAGTGTTCTTCGTGTTCGATTCCTGCTTACTTCTACTACTTATCACATAGTGAAGTAAGAGTACAGTAGATGCTCGGAGTACTTAATATTGAAGTAATGGTGGAAAAGCGGCCCTTGCTCGCTGTCTCGCCGCCGTTGTGACGTCACCAACACGCGAAATCGCGTGACGTCACCAACACGCGAACACGTCCGCGCCGCGGGTGACCTTTTCCATGAAGCCGGAAAATTGGTGACACGAAATGAGCGAGACAAATTTGCGCGTGTGGTAGGGTGCTTGTTGTGCGCCTGCACCAATAACATTGAACCTGACGGCGAATTTTTCGCGTGTTGGGTTACGGTACGCAAGCGCCCAAAAGACATTATAATCTACAGCTAGTAATCATAAGTTTAGAACAGTGCAGTTGTTATCGCCGATCCTAAGAGCACATGGGTGCTATCTTAGTTGGGGGGGGGCACGCGGCGGCGCGGCGCTCTGTTCGCCTCCTCCTGCAAGGCTTAGTCCTCGATGGCGCCTATTTCGAAACTGTCATGTGATGGCGAAATAGTAACTGCGGCTCTATACAAGTGGGATGGGCACGTCCAGCTTTTCACGCATGTCAAGTGGCTGCCCTCACCCCCACCCCCTAGATTGGCTACACTCCCCCTGGCTCACGAATTCCCCGATTCTGGTGACAGTACAGCAGCGGGCAACAGTCCTACTGACATACTTTTCTGTTCAAAAAATGCGGCGACATTACTTGTATAGCACCGTAACTGCCCCTGGGACTAAGCCTTTTGAGGAGGAGACGAACAGAGCGCCGCGCCGCCGCGTGCCCCCCCCCCCCCCCAACTAAGATAGCACAGCACATGTGTCACTCGAATTATTCTAAGCTCTTTTGCAATGAATGGGATTTATATCTTGCATGTTCGTATCATATTCTGAAGACGTTTTCGTTGGTGGTAATTGATTTTTTTATTTTTTTTTCTCTGTGTTCGTTCCTATTGAAGATCCTGCTAATCGGAAAGTTGTGAAACTTTCTTAGATATGATTTTTTTCGCTGACATTGCATGTGAAATTTATACAAAGCCGGCGATGTGCAGATGCCAATCACGCTTTCGCTCGCCATTGGCCTGATCAATTCATTGACGTTTACAGTAATTATCGACATTCTGTCAACGGGCTTGACGAAAACCAAAAGGCTCGTGAAGAGTTGACGAGCGTCAGGAAACATGCTCTTATAGTCTCTCGAAACGCTCGCAATAAATGTGTACAGTGCGGCAGCATCGCTATACCTCAGAAAAATTTGAAAAGGGGACAGGCTAAAATCGAGCTCAGCTTTCTTGTCACATTTGGAACACTCATTGACTAAACCATGAAGCTATGCCAATAAATGTTCTTAGTGTGACAAGAAATGTAATACTATACACACAGGGGGGCAATAAAAAAAGACATTTTGTCTCCAGACTCAAATGGATTTAATCACACTTTGCTCAGCTCAAAGCGTGTGCTCCCAACTTAGAATTGAAGAGCGCATTTCATTTCATAAGAAAATCTTCATAGTGGCCATCTACGTGGACGGCATCAGAAAAGTTTGCCCCGGAAACATGGTGCTCTGGTCGAGCTCAATGGGGTCTTACCAGGAAATGTTTTTGACTTCCCATGGAACTTTGAAAGGAGACCTATGAACATCGATAGAGTTTCGGACGCTGAGTACAAATATGGACATTAAAACTGCTACGTGAACTTTATAAGAAAGTTACGAGCATTCAAAGTTGGCAAAAAACGTTACTGAGGCGAGCTCACCTGATGAAATCACGGATGCTTTTTGTCTGGTTTCTTGTTCTATAAGGGTTAGTGGGTGCCCTGATTACGAATTTGATACTCGTTTTTAGCGCAGAGCCACGGCGAGCGTGATTCCATCAGGTAAGCCTACCTCAGTAACGTTTTTTGCCAACTTTGAATGCTCGTAACTTTCTTATAAAGTTCACGTAGCAGTTTTAATGTCCATATTTGTAATCAGCGTTCAAGACTCTATGGAGTCATCTAGGTCTCCTTCCAAAGTTCCATGGGAAGTTCAAAGCATTTCCTGGTTAGACTGATCGTATACCGTTACCACGGGTTCCGAAGAGCGGGTTCCAAGTGGGTTCGTATTGTTGGAGCTAATGTCCCTAGGAAAACTATCCCGTTGATCGATCCAAAGATTCGTCGGAGCTTCAGGCTGAAACGTTTTGTGGGCTCCTGGTCAACGCGGGACGGATTGAGCGTAATTCTGGAGACGGTGAGGGCAGTGAAGGAGGGCCTGCGTGTACTTATAGAGGGACATTTAAGGAATATTTTGCTTCGGAACTTCCGTCAACGACGGCAATCTCTGCGAAGAAAAAAAAAAGCCGAAGTGCGACATGGGCAAATGTCTTCCCCTGTATATTGGGCACTTCCCTGTGCAAACGAAAACACTTCAGGGTCGCAGTGGATACTTCCATGTTCAAGACAGCCCAGTGAGGTGTGTTCACCTGTCGCCGACAGAGGGGTTGAACCGACGAGTTATTCTTAGACTTTCCTTTAGACTTGGATTTTACAAGGCTATCTTACATCAAATGGAATTTGGAGTATGGGTGATTTGTGCTCTTGGCAAGCGTGTGCATTTGCGTTGCGTATTCGCGCCATATGTACGCGACGGCCTAAAAATAAAAAGCGCATTTTCGCCTGCGACTTTTGCATTATTTTTTACTGCTCTATTGCAGCAAAGCACACTTATGAGGGAAGTATGAAAGGTTAGTCCTGAAAATAGTTCCAATACAATTTTTTTATTCCACTTGCAGGGTAAACTGCAAATGAAGATGCCCACTCTTGCAGCTGTGACTTAGTAAGTTGGGAAGAAAGTTTTGAAATCTCTGATTTACGCTCTTTCTAGATTATTCTAAATGGAGTACTTTATGGGTGCTATATAAAAGGGGTGGACTGGGCTACGTACGGTGCTCTAATCAGTTTTTCCAATAATGGCGTTTGCATCACACAGAGACAACTTCTACCGCGAGATCATCTAAGCACCCACACTGAGTGAACTCCGGCTGGAAAGATCGGCTCACGAAAGGATCCAGAATCAGTAGACTAAGACGCGTTCTGAGGTGGCGGTTTCAGTATGGCGCGAACGCTCTGCAGCGGAATTTTCAACCCCTCCGTCGCAACGCACGACTAAAGCCCATCTAGACGTCGTCCGCGCTGTCATCGTTGATGATTCGAGGCAATCACCTGGCAGAATGTCTGAGTCCACATGGACGCCTTTGAGCTTTTCAGATATTGCACGTACAAAAAACATTGTCACTGTATACCACACGATTTCACCGGGCGGACGTCTCAGTAATTTATCTCTCGTCATACGAACCACGTTTAAGGTGCTTTGTTTTAGTGTTCTGTCCGGGTTCAATTCTACCGTTGGTACTTATTGGGCATTTCTACCCCCCCCCCCTTTTTATGGGGATTTTGGTACGACTTCCCTACGCGGCGCCTTCAAAGGCAATGACTTGGAAAGCTGAACCCACTATGACAAATTTCAAGGTTCAAGTTTCCTGAAAAGTACCGAACACTCCCAAAAAGTTGACAGTTCAGAAATTATTCCCGTTGGGACTTTTTTGGATTGAAAACGCGGGTTTTTGTAGGTTTCACTGGTTTCGTAACTTCTCGGAAAATCAATTTTATGCTGATCTTAGAATGTATTAGAAAGCTTCAAGCATGTGCTTGCGCTGACATCCTCTGCTATGGTGTGCGCCATGCTTTGAGTGCACTTCTAATTCGCAGATCCATTTGAAAGTCGGCCGGAAGGAAGCGTGGGCTGATAGATGCCTACTATATCAGTTATTTTGCGTAAACATAACTTGGAGGCTATTATCCATGTTGATTTAGGCAATGCTCCCGTTTTCGCCTTAGTTTCACCTGTGGTTTCGTGACTAGATCCACACATTTTGTGAACGCTCTCGTCGAACAAAGCTACATGTTTCGCTCCTGCTGTTTCTGCAAGTATTGCTCCTCATGGCTGGTCTATTCTAGGTCGGCACACTCCACGGCAACTTAGATGAAGGGCTTTGCTCCCGTGCTACGAGTTACAACCACCCTCCCCTCACAAGCTGATCCCAATCGACCTTTCGATTTGGTATGGTTGACAAAACAGGCGTAGACCCTGGTTCTGTCAGCAGGCACGATGACAAGCGACTCCTCTGTAGAGCCAATAGTTGACACAAAAATGCAAAAACATGGAACGCAACAGAATAGCGAAACTTAATTTGCTTACCAATAAGTGTCGCCCGCGAATGAGGAATTATTCTAACAATGATATCTTATGGGGGTGAGTGTGTTGTACTTAAAGGCAAGATTCGGGATAAAATAGGTGTCTAAAAGCGTTCAGTCATGATACTAGAGGTGGGAGGTGGTCTATAAAAGATAAGGAAAGCAAACGAAATCACAGATTACGCCCCGTACAGAAACCTCCCCTATTTCAGCAACATTCCACCTTGGGATAGAGAAAAGGCGCGTTGGACGAGTTTCGCGAGCCTGACTCTAGTTGCTCCAGTGCCATTGACACAGGATCGCGGTGGGACCGCTGCCTCAAATGCGCCCGCGCTTTTCAAGCAGCGCCACGTGGCAACGGACAGCGGAGGGTGGGGCTTGCGGACAAAGGTGTGAGTTGCAGGTCGGACGAGCTGCTTGTGCCTTTGTCGCGCACTTTCAAGCGGCAAAAGGGGTGCGACAACAACACTTGTCCTCCTGCTTACTGCCCCAGGGATGGAAAAGGCAAGCGCGCCTAATCGTGGAACCGGACGTGCTTAATCTGGTCAAAGCAAAACTGCTCGATTGCCTCCAAATTTGCCTAGACTTTCTTCGCTAAGTGCTTAACCAGTGTCATGATAAGTGGACTTTTCTCGTTCTCCACCCACTCAAGTTTAACACATTGACGACAACGCGGGGGATATATATCCCGCGCATTGCAGGCCATGTCGGACCGTGCGGGATATATATCCCCCGCACCCATTACACTCATTTTTTTCGCGCACGCCTGATTCTTTTAGAAGTTTCTTGTATTCATTTCATGGAAAAGAACCTTGCGTAGCTACAAAACATAGTGGCCCATAGAATGGTCACGTATGCTTTAATTTAGAGGGAGGATTTCTGAACCATACGAAATCTTCATTTCAATAAATTTTTCGTTTACTTTTTCTTTTATGAATGTGAAGATTTAAATAGTAGTAGAAGTAGATACGGAACCTTAGGGATGACAATATGTGTGTTTTGATTGAAATAATCAACGTAAAATTGCTTTTGAGGTCCATTGCAGCTAGTTCTGACCAATTTCGCTTTTTCATTGCTACTCCATGCAAAACTCAGGTTGTCGTCAACGTGGTAAAACAGATCAAGTTCTTACTAAAAATACACAGGAGCCGACTAAGACGATGTCTACTTCAGCAGAGCAACAAGCAAATGAGGTGATTTTGGATGGGTGAGCATGTGTGTGGCACATGAAAAGATATGTTGCAAGGCTTTGATGGCTCTGAAGGATTTATACGCCAGTGAATGTGAAGTGTTCCTGAAGTTATGTTTTGCAAGCGAGTTTGGGACATAGGGTCTCTTCCTTGCCGTTGATTTTCGTCGTGATGCGAGTGAACGGTGATGCTTTCCAATGTTGAAAATGCTCTCTCTGCTAAACAGATAGAGTCGGATGGCAAGGGTCTAAATATCGGTGGGGGTGCAACCAGGGTCAACCCTACGTTGTTACGAGTAACAACGGGGGGTCGTACTCAGTTGAGCTTGGAGGGAGGGGGGTCGTACTCGGTGGCCGACAGTGGGATTCTTGGTAATATCGGATAATAGCCAGCACGTTACGTTTTCGTAAGATGACTGATACTAGAGCATCTATAAACCACGCTTCCCTCTAAATGAGCTTTCAAATGAATCAGCGAATTAGAAGGGCGCCCGAGGCGTGGCGCGCACCAAGGCAAGGGATGTAGTGCAAGCGCATGCTCGAAGCTTTCTAGCACATCCTAAGTTAAACATGAATTGGTCTTCCAAGAAGTTACGGGCAGTGAAACCTAAGAAAACCCGCGTTTTCGGAAAATGGCTTGAAGAATACCCCTCAAAAAAAGTAACAACGGGACTAATTTTTGAACTGCTGACTTTTCAGGAACGTTTGGGTGCTCGTTAGAAAGCTTGAATCCTGTAGTTTGTCATACCGTGTTCAGCTTCCCAAATGAATGACTTTGAAGGAAGTTATGATCGTTTAAAGGTAAAAAGTCGCATTTGCACAGAAAAAAGTAACAACGTACTAAATTTTTACTTAAGCTTAGCCAATTTTTACTTTTAGCTTTGGAAGAATTTTCACACATGGTTGGAGAGGGGACGGCGGTCATATGGCGCGATCCCATTCAAATTAGAGCCAGGACAACTCGTCCGTATCACACAGCTGCTAGACTTCAGCAATTGATCGATGTGATAATTTGGGCCTCAAAAATCTCGCTGAGTCCCAAAGATCTAAAAAAGAGTGGGTAGCTTCGTTGGCCTGATGCCAAGGCAAGAGGAACGGAACAGAATGTGTTGCGCGGACGAGTTGTCCGGCCACAGCAGGATGTGGTAATTACGGCCTGTGCGCTCCAATGCCAATGGGATCGCGCCATATGACGCACACCCTTGGAGAGGGAATGACTTGAATTTTCCAAATCAAATCACTTCGGCGCAGAAGCTCGAATATGAAGGAAGTTATAGCCTTAGAAAGAGGGGTGTAAAAATTGTGTTGCAATTGAAGAACGTGAAGGATTTCAGTATTTCAATTGGAGCGATAATTTTTTCTGACTTCTCATAAGTTTTTATCAGGTAATATTGTCAATATTCCGGTCACTGGTTCAGTTTATTTCATCTCCTAGTTTGGTAACCCTTTGGAGTACACGGATATCTTTGAATGCATCTCATTTTTTCGTGTTTGGAAGCAGCGATGAATATCTGTCGTGGATTTTGCTAAAGTTTCATCTTTGATGACTTACGTAGAAATAAATATTGATGGTAAACACTGTCTCTACACAAGTGTCACATACAGGGGGGTCGTATCAAATCACCCATGAAGGGGGGGGGTCGTAAAAAATTTCCAAAGAGTAACAACGATAGGGTTGACCCTGGGTGCAACGGCGGGAGTAAGGCGCTCTTACGTTGCTGGGGCATACGCTGCTATGAAGCGCGATCATATCGTAGGTATCATAGGTGGGCCCGCCTGTCTTTGGACTAGTTAGCTAAGTGTGTTGCGTTGTGAAGCGAGATGACGCCTTTCCATCGACAGCTTCGCCACATGTGCCATGTCAAAATCCACCTTGATCTCATACTTTTTATGGATTTTTCTATCGTTTCCTCCATTGCAGGCAAGGGTATTTTGCAGGTGGAATGACATATTCACATTTCTGCAGAGCAATACACCAGGTTAGCGGTTTCTATTATAAAGAAGTGCTGTCGTTGGGATTTTTCAAATAAATAGTGGTATATCATAAGTTCAAAGAGGCCATCAAAGCTTTCCTGTCAACCATAACTTTGTGCTTATCTGTTTCTCTTCAGTCTTGTCTACAAATGCACTCACATCTAGCATTTCTTTAGCGATGACCAGGGCCCCATACATCTCTGTTTTTCCTTGGGGATACGATAATGCGCTCAGCTTACGTCTGAAAATGGTTCTCTCAGTGAGAAGTTCAAAGCCTGAGATAGAAAATTAGAAGTACACTTGTGTTTCAGCAACCCAAAAGCTCGCATCGTTTAAAGAAGCATGAGGAAAAACTGTCAATACTCAAATACACAAGCTACTGACTTAACGAACATGTTTCTGTACGGTTCATACGGACGATTTTTACGTCTTTTCAAATTTTAAGAGCGCTGTAGTGTTTGCTAAGAATAACTGGAAGTTACGTGAACTCCGATCGATAATATTCCTTTAACGGGATGCTTTTTTTCGATGGGCATCCGATAGATACAGCTCCCATTTTCGCTTCTCTGATGGAGCCCGCAACAGAAGCCACAAAATCCTTCAGCTGAAATAAAGTAATAATTGCCTGATGAAATGGCAAATGATTTTTAGCGCAATATAGTAGTATGGTAGTGTGCTCCTTTTGATCGTGTTAGCTCTTCTAACTGTGCGCAAAATTACCTGGAATGGATAAAAAGCAAAGAGTCAATTCCACTAATGCAGCGCAACATGGTCGCCTATCAAAGGCCTACCACAGAATCAACCTGGTGTGACTCTTGCACACGTGTACGAAATATTGGTGCGAAATAGACCGGCAGTAAAGAGAAAATGTTAGGTTGGGAAGAAAGTCCTGCAACACTTTTTCAAATTTTTGATTTTAATTTTATCTTTTTTGTTTACAACTCCTGACCGGTCTTATATCTACCATGAGTGTCCACCACTTGTCTTCAACGCTCAGAAATTTCTTGATGCTCCTTTGCCAAAACCCAGCGGAGTGCGGGTCGAGAAAGGAGGCGACCTCACTTTCGAGTTGGAGTTGATCGTCTAATTATTTCGTCATCAAGATGATGATTTAAGGTCCAGGATAGGTGGCAGTCATTTATAGCTCGACCAGGGGAATACGCTAAGAGAGGTAAGAAATCTTGCCGCAGCTCCAGAATTTCTTACCGGGCTCATTTCGGATCATGGTGATTCGCAATGTTAGAAATAAATAAATATAGTTTCACAAGAATGCTGGGTTGTGAACAAAACTTTCGCCCCAGGCGGGACTAGAACCCGCACCTCTCGCTTTCCGGGCAAGTGCGCTACCAGTTACGCTACCGGGGCACCATTTCATCCAACTCAGCTTTTCATGGTATACGTACCATAGCTTTCAACACTGCAGCATAAATATAGTCGTGGTAAGAGGGCTCTTGACTCGGCCAGCTTCTGGTAGTTCCGCAGCCTAGACCTCTACCTACACAATGGTGCCCATAACGAAGAATTTGTAGTGGAGCTTCCGTAAGAGCCCTACCTGTAATGGAGTGTGGGGACGCTGCTGGCTTCTTATAAAAATATCAAAAGATCGAAAGCGCTGGTAAAGGTGAAACACGCTGTAGCGGTGAACGACATGCCTATTGAAGCTATTGCAGATAGTGTTGGTCTTTGACACGAATCCATAGTTATGGAGACATTTGTACTAGACAGTGACTCGCGTGGGGGAGTGCGAGAGAACGTGTGAGTGTGAAAAATGAAGGAGGATCAAGAGGATAGGCATGATAGAGTGTGGGTATATAAGGACCAGTGCACACCTTTACCCACTTTTTGGCCCAGTTTCGAGGTTGTTTTGTCACTGAAATCGAAATCTTGGTCTTCGGTACAGTTCATTTCGACGCACGCCACGCCCACTGTGGGCGGGGCTCCGCTTAGCTGATGTGTGTTTTGTACTTCGTGAGACCTTGCCCACCCATCCCACACTTGACCCGGTCCCTCCAGGCGGATCCCGAGGAGCTAGGGAATTTCGTGACAGACATACAGAACGACAGACAGACGACAGACGAAGCGCTTTATAGTAAGTAGGATGCTACTCTCTGAATAAGTCATTCCACTCCCAGTGTTCTGTTCTGGCACCGTAACTTGGAGTTCGGATTTACTAGTAGTCGGGATTTTTTGAATGCTATACTAACTGGATAACTACTGACTGCAGCACTTATATCCACCTCGTGGATTGAAGCCTCGAGAATGCTCTACCATTTGTAGTCATAAATGTTACCTATGAATTTTTCAGAAAAAAAGAAAATTTTGGAAGAGTGTTGCAGATACTTTCTTTCCAAATTAATAGAAGAAGAATTTCACGCCTAAATTGATAGTAACTGATAATTGATAATAGTTGATAATTGATGATTGATAGTTGATATTGATTTCTGACCTCCGTAATGCAGATGTGCTAACTATGTGCAATGAGACTGAGCGAGGAGACGACAATATAAGAAAGGAGTACAGCAAATGATATCGCCCCAGTCAATGTCCCTCTGTAGACAGGGAACATTGCAGCTGCTGCGGCTAACTCTGTAAGGGCCTAGTGCCCCTGTCGATCGGTTTCCAAGCCGGTGAGTTCCACACCTGTGATTGTTTCCTGGGTACTTCCTATAGGCCGCAAAAAAATCACCATATACATTACATAAAAATATGATGGTTTTTAAAGAATCAGGGGCAGATCTATTGATATTTAGTTGATGAGTTTCCGGATTTGAGCGACTACGGAAAACAATTCCAATCCTGAGTGAGACGTGTTTTGGTTCATGTGACCCTTGTCCAGTACTGCTCAAACCCTAGCACAACAGACGTAGCACTGGTTGGAACTCTGGAAAAAAATCTGAGTAGCCACAAATTGCAAACGTACCTTTCTCCAGTTTGACTCAGTAACCGATGACGAACCATCGAGAATGAACACAACCGCTTTGCTCTCACCATTACGCTTGAGAAGTGACATCTAAAAATCTAAAAATTTGATTGCGCATCACAACAGCGCAGAGGCGGGCAGGATTTGAGCATCATCCTAGGTTCATGTTTTCCTTTTTCTTTGTCAATAATCGATGCTCAGTATTTTCGTTCAAGCTCTCGGAAATTTTATTTGTTGTTTATTTATGTTATTATTTCCTTAAAATCTTTTTCTGATTAAAGCAACAGTCCCAGCAGGGTTTTTACCTTCGACACTAATGGTGTGGAACGATGCGCTAGCCCTAGTCAAGAACATAAGAAGTGTGACTGAACAAAAAACTCACCTTGGAAAGCCGCTAGAAAGGGAGCTGAACGGCTCGAAGTGGGCGTGGTTGGAATCGGCTGCAATTGCCTCGGCTGATTTCCAACCACGCCCACTTCGGAGTCCGTCAGCTCCCTTTCTAGCAGCTTTCCAAGATGAGGGTTTTTTGTGCACCGTTGCCTTGAATATGGCGGTGGCCGATCGTTGCAGACATTAGTGTCGAAGGTAAAAACCCTGCTGGGACTGTTGCTTTACAGGGTGGTCCAAAATTATGAGGACCAAGACATTGTGTCGTTAAAAACGCATAGTAGTTTGATGGATCAAACAAACTACAGGGAAGTGTTTGCAAGTAGTATCTCAAAGTAATTCCAGAATAGAATTGCGATCTGCCACCTGCCGCGTTTACACGAGCCTTCAGACGAAGGGGGTGGCGCGTGCGGTGGCACGCAAACAACTGAGGCGTGTCAAAATGTTTCAGACCTTCTGCTCTGCTTTCTTCAGGGGATCAACGTTTTGTGGGGCATTCATTTACACATGTCTCCAGGGTGTAAAATACAGAATTCTTGAGCTGTTAGGTGGAGGGTTCCATTGTAGCAATTCTTCAAGAGCAACAAACTCGAAAAATAGCTTTTTAGAGAATTTTCGCTCTATTCTTAGGTGCTCGGTCCAGTAAAAAGTCCCAAAGTATGGTACTCAGAAGTGGCTTTTTTTATGTCAATATGTTTTGTTTGCAATGCCTGGCTGGGTTTTCACATCGATTTTTTCATTTTGGGAGTACGAAAGTTGACAAGGGGAGAGCAAGTTTCTGCATCTGATAATTGTCCTGGTAGTAGCTGTAAGTTTCGAGTCACTGAAGTTTCCATCTGTGGTGGTTCCAAACTTTGTGTGAGGAGGTGGTGTTGCCCATGATTCTTACCTAAGATACGGTTTAGTCGCCGGTAGAATGATAACGTGCAGAGCCTTGTTTTTAGTGAGTTCAATTTGGTGTAATGACATTACGAGGAGGTGTTGCTCTTTGAGAAGAAATGAAATCGATGTAAAAAATCGATGTAAAAAAAATCGAAAAAATCGATGTAAAAACCCAGCCAGGCTCTTTGAGTTTTGAGAACTGCATGAAGTATAGTTCTCGAAAGGAAGAATACACTGTACCCTATCACATGGTGCACAGAAAAGGAGATGAAAATGGAGCGACTCGGAAAAAAGTGGATATGACCGCGCGCGCACGCGGTCCTCATAATTTTGGACCACCCTGTAATATTCGTGATGGCATAGTTGATGGGCAATCTTACTTTTAGCCATGAGGGAATAGTGAAGTGGCGCTGCTTACCACGCATGCCGTTCTAGCTCAAATCCTGGGTAGTGCCTAAAGGCAGAATATACGATGAAAAAGCAACCCATTTCAAATTAAGTTGAAGATGGTGAGTGGTACAGAAAGAAGGAAGAACCATGAGAAACGGCCCAGAACCCGAAAGAATGGGACCGCGTATAGGCTTGCGGCGAATGATTAGGTACTCGGTGGGCGTACCTGCCAACTGCGCCAAGAGTGAGCCATGCTAGATCGCCGAGGTCAAATCTTTCGCTGCCAATTGCGCGTCGGTCAGCACCCTCAGGAGGTCCGCCTGTCTCCCAACTAGCAATTTTCCTTTTCCGACCTTTGTTCCTATCGTGGAATCCTCCTTCAATCCAGTCTGACCAAAAGTAATTACCAAAGAAAGATCCACGGAGCATGTTCAGGCCTCGAGAGCAAGTGAGGGTGGCCTTGACAGGGAAAACACAGGTTTTTCATTACTGTACACAATACTACACTCATTTACATTTGCACTGCATATAAAGCGTTCGGGCAGGGGTGGGGCTCAGGCCGTTCAGATCAGCTAAGCCCTTCTATTCCTAGGAATTCCTCAGGATTCTGTTAACTGGTTTCAAACTCTCTTGGGTGGATAAAAACGGTGACTTGTACATCGCCTGCTCCCTCCCCCCTAACATCCAACTTGCAATCAAATGCCGACTCTAAATTGAAGTTAAAGGCGTGGCGCATTCCAAAACGGGACTGATCAACGCCGGCTGCTCTATCCTTCTTCATAGCGTCATGTGACATGCTTCTCAGCATAGTCCCATAGGCAACCGTGCGCGTAACATCAAGACCATTTGACCTATGACCATCTGAGCAGCACTGTGACCGAGTCGCTTATACTAGGCATGCTTTTTTTTATCTTCAGAGGAGGAATTCACGATAAGATCGAAGATAGAAGAAATTCACATGTTGGAGAGGCAGCGGACCTCCTGAGGGTGCTGACCGACAGGCAATTGGCAGCGAAAGATTTGACCTCGGCGATCTAGCATGGCTCTTGGCGCGGTTGGCGGGGTACGCCCACCGACTATCTAATCACTCGCCGCAGGTCTATACGTGAGTGATTAGATAGCAGAGAGAGCGTAGTGTTGAAGAGGGCACAGCGATGAGAGTCGCATCAATGCGCAAATCAACGGGCTTAAAGGAAGTGGTCACGATAATTTCATGGGGACGATAAGGAAAGCTGTGTACTGGAGTGGATAGGGGTCCTGCCCAATGTTAGAACACGTGAAGTTTCAGTGGCAGTGGCGCCTTATCAACGGAGTGATAAGGCGCCGAAATCCACTTCCGTTCAGCAAAAACCAAGACTTATCGATGTGGAAAGGGGTGCGATAAGAGCGTGCTAGATATGATACCGTTATCGTTATCGTCCCGTTTTCATTCTGGAGTGCACCTCTTATCAAGCAGCCGCACCTTCTTATCTCATCGTATCATATCTTCCATGGGCTTACACTCGTCCAACAATTACTGCCTCACACCTTATCGATTACCAGATTAGTCCCCCGTCAACCGCCGGGACCTTCCTTTCCTGCGCAAGCTTTCTATCCTCCGCTATGGTCCCTTCCTCCTGTGACACCAACACCTCTGGAAGTGACGCGTATGCAACACAATGGTGTTTCATACAGTAGAAGGGACACAATCATGATATGACGGTAGATTTTTCGCTTCCCTTCCTCATCCTCCCTTCCTCTCTCCACTGCCCTCCAGCTGCCACTGCAGCACCATGTGGAATGAACGGAAGTGTGCTAAGCAGGTGTTTATATAGCCCTAAGAGTGTTATCACAACTAAACATTGATATCTCAAATCCTGTAAGCTACCCGATTTGTTAGCGGTTTGTTTATCCCATGAGCTTCCTTCTCACTCACTTCATTTTGCGGACGGACGGACACACATACATACATACACACACATACAGATACACAAACCGACACACAAAGTTAGCGCTTTATAAAATAGAAGGATAACGCGGGGGTAGCAAATCCATTCATGCGTCAAGTAATCCCTAACCCTTTGATGCATTCTTTTTCTATACGGGTGTCTTGCGAAATTGTCATGCGCCTCATATTGAAGAAAGTGATCACAAAAGTCCTTATGGGGACGATGAAAGGGACATAGTGGATTGGGTAGGGGTCCTACCCAATGAGACGACAGGTGACGCTTCAGGGCAGTGGCGCCTTATCAACGGCGTGATAAGGCGCCGAAACCCACTTCCGGTTCGGCGTTGCACCTCCTTATCAGACGTGGAAGGGGATGCAGTAGCAACGTGCTAGATATGATACGGTTATCGTTATCGTTCGATTTTCATGCTGGAGTGCACCTCATTCTAAGCAGCCGCATTCTACTCAAGTCGTATCGTTGGTTGTGCTCGCCCAACCACTACCTATATCCCACCTAAGAGTTCGCCGATTCACGTGGAAGCCAGCATTAACGCTTCCCCTACGTACCCCACGCTATTGCGTGCACAACATTGCTCTTTGACACTGGAACCGGCATTATCGAATCCCGCCTGCCCACAACTAGCCCTTCCCGTATTCCCCTCTCATCTTTTGCCTACGTCCTGGACTACTTCGGGAACCAGTCACTGGTTTTGTGAGGAAGCCCGCCCGTCTTGGCGCATTTAACATTCATAAATCACATTCGAGCACTCCTCTTTCACCGCGCTTCACTCGCTTTTTTCCCGATCTCTAAGTTATCTCGTGAGCGAATGATGAAGAAATACTTCACTTTGCGGTAGAATTTTTTCACTGGAACTCCATATAATTCCTTCATAAATACATCGTTCAAAAGGAACTGTTTCTCTACGGAACGTCAGTTCTTTTTTGCTCTCACTATATTTCGCTTGGATTTCAAAGTTGCGGAATAGTAGCTAAGATTTGTGAAAGAAGACATTTGGTTTTCAATTTCTAGCAGGGATCTGCGCAAATTGCAAATTGAACGCGATTACCCGGCAAGCAAAAAGCTGCTCGAATTTTTTTCAAGACTCCAAGAGCCGCCCAAAAAATGCTAGACAATGAAACGCGGAATACCATGTTTCAACTGGATCCGTAAAAGAAAAAGAGCAGATTACCAACACTCGACGGTTGAGAAAATTGAGTTACTAAGAGGGGAAATGACAAAAATCACCAGAGCTTGAAGAAGGGCCAAACTTCTCAGGAATCCCAAGACTCTGTTCAAATAACAGCAAAAATCAAGCATGGAATAAGAGATTATTGTCTATCATACGTGTCAGTCGTTAAGAAAAAGTAGGATCGGAAGGGAAATGTGAGAAGTTAAGGGAATTTTTTAGAGTGGGGGTTCTTCGGGTGCCCAGTTTCGCAAAAAGGGGCCAGCTTCTGAACGGCTGAGAACTCTGAGAATCGCTTTTTTCAGCCTAGCTCTCTGGAACATTCAGAAAAATCCTATAGAAAATCCCTTGAAGATTTGATGGCTTTCAGTGCTTGAGGAAGCCTCCACAGGTTTTTGTCGCGAGCTGCGTGAAACTTAATGAGAAGGTTCAAAAAACAAGAAATCCTCAGGGAAGCTGTGGTCCGCCTAAAGCAAAATCGCGACACTTTTATCCTTCTACAGGAATTGGTTCTGGTCAATGGGCGATACAACGATTCACTTCTTCGAGACCAGTATGGACATTTTCGGTAATGGATTTATGGCCTTTTTGGCTATGAATTTGTGGCCCTCTTACACTCCGAATTCAAATCAATTAGAATTCTGCTTGCGGCTTTTTTGAAGAGCTACTGAGGAATCATAATACGAAAAGTTTGATGACATTCAGAAGAAATGCCCAAGATTTGGAGTAAATTATGCGTTGAATATGTACCTCCGAAGCACCATCGGTTAGACGACTGAGGCCTGTATTAAAACTGAAAAGGGGCCATTCCGGAACCTCCTTGCGATTAGGAAATATCTCGGAGTTTGATGAGATTGATTTTTCAAATTACTGTGGGCGAAAAACACTGTTTCGACCTTTTTCAAGGCGCGTAGTTTTTCGCCACCCTGTAGGTCTCTACCGAGAGGGGGATGGCTTACCTCACTGATTAATTTTTTCAATAGAAATTATCATCTTTCAAATAAGTTATCAGAATAATAATTGGGATGGACCGGAGTTCATGTCTTGCTTGTCTGAAATTTAATCTAAGGTATGGGTTTAAAAGGGAGCATATAGTTTTTTTTTCAAGCAGATGAATTCCTTTCACTGATATGGACATGGATATGAAATGTAGTTCTGGAGGATATATCCATATGAAATAACGACACAACTTATAGCAATACTGTAGCAAGGCTTCAAATATCTACTTATAGCAAGTCAACATCGCAAGGTTCAATGGCAGAATGGTTTAATTATCTGTCAGAATCCTACCGGTGCACTCCCGGCTGGTCCTGCTGGTGGTGATGGCCTTGGTCCTGGTCCTGGTGGTGGTGATGGCCCTGGTCCTGGTTCTTCTGTTGGTAATGGCCCTGGTCCTGGTTCTTCTGTTGGTAATGGCCCTGGTCCTGGTGTGGTGATGGCCCTGGTCCTGGTTCTTCTGTTGGTAATGGCCCTGGTCCTGGTCCTGGTGGTGGTGATGGCCCTGGTCCTGGTCCTCTGGTGGTGATGGCCCTGGTCCTGGTTCTTCTGTTGGTAATGGCCCTGGTCCTGGTTCTTCTGTTGGTAATGGCCCTGGTCCTGGTCCTGGTGGTGGTGATGGCCCTGGTCCTGGTTCTTCTGTTGGTAATGGCCCTGGTCCTGGTCCTGGTGGTCCTGATGGCCCTGGTCCTGGAGGTGCTACTACTTCTGGTGACTCTGTTATTGATGGTGCCCCCGTATCTGGAGGTACCTCTTCATCTGGTGACCCTGTTCCTGGCGATAGCCCTGATCCTGGAGGTACCCTTCCATCTGGTGGCAAGCTCCCTGATTCTGGAGTTGCTTGTTCACCTGGTCCTGGTGGGTGCATTGTTACTTCATATACTGATACATCTGGTCCAAAATACGTTTGTAAACTTGGTCCTTGGGTTGCTGCTGGTGCATTTGTTTGTGGTGCTTGATCTGCTGCCTTTGTTGTTCCCTGCTCAGGTGGTGCTGCTGTTTGTGGTTTTTGAGGTGGTCCTGGTGTTACTCCTGATGGTGGTGGTACAACAACTTGAGGTTTTCCACGCGCTGGATGCTCGAGCTTATTGACGATTTCTGTGACAACTCCCGAATCGGCTGTCTGAATAGAAAATTATCATCAACACATTTTGAAGTCAAGGAATGTATTGGGTGCAATGATTGTTGAAATAGCTTTAAAAAATGATGTATTGTGTAGTCATCATTACAAGCAAACAAAAGTTTAGCATTCTTGGATCGCAATAGTCATTGCCATGCAATTCTGCTATTGCCTTCGAAGCAGAACCAAATCTTTTTGCAGTGTTCGAACGGGAGGGACCGTAAGAAGGTGGGATCGTTAATTTGGCTCCTCTTCGGAGCCCGATGAGCTAAAAGGGTCTGATACTCAAGGTAAAGGACAAGGTAAGGGCGGAAGTGGTGTAGTGGCAAGTGGCACGCTTACCACGCGAGCGGTCCGGGGATCAAATCCTGGGTCGTGAGTCGCCCGGGCCAACCAAGCCTTCCATCCCTCCGGGGTCGGTTAATTGGTACCAGACTTGTCTGGGAGGATAAAAACACTGACTTGTACATCGGCTGGCCCCCGCAAGTCATTGTATAGGCCACATCGCATTCAAACCACTGCGAATGTACAAATGGAAGTAGAATGCGTGCCGCATCCCAAAAAGGGATTGATCAACGGCAAATGCTTTATCCTTTTGCTTTTACTCAAAATAAAATTCCCATAGAGGGTGTGCTTGCCTCGACGCAACATATGTAGAGATTTCTCGCTACTAACCAGGTTCAACCGTCCGTTGGACAAAGTCCGTACGCACGGAGACACAGACGGCTCGCGGGTGGCGAGAGTGAATGCCGGCGCGGAGAGCGGTCAACATCGGTCCAACGTCGCTCCAATATCGGTCCAACGTAACGGTTGACCCTGCTACTGACCTATGGGGTGACTTTGTAAACCCTATCAATTAGAAATAATAGCTGTTAATGGAAAACTCACACTGAAATCTTTAACTTCGACAATTCGCTGTGTGGCTCCTCCAACAATGCGTAGCATGTTCTCTTTCGAAGCAATGGGACCAGTAGGTATGTAGACGATGGTAACTCCAAAGCTTCGCAGCTATAAAACACGCCCTTTTCATTGAATGAGAAGTTCGTTCGAATTTCGATTATAATAATTTCACGGGGGTGTAGTGGCAAGTGGCACGCTTACCACGCGAGCGGTCCGGGGATCAAATCCTGGGTCGTGAGTCGCCCGGGCCAACCAAGCCTTCCATCCCTCCGGGGTCGGTTAATTGGTACCAGACTTGTCTGGGAGGATAAAAACACTGACTTGTACATCGGCTGGCCCCCGCAAGTCATTGTATAGGCCACATCGCATTCAAACGCCACTACGAATGTACAAATGGAAGTAGAATGCGTGCCGCATCCCAAAAAGGGATTGATCAACGGCAAATGCTTTATCGTTCTACTGAGCCAATTCACTGTAAATACGTATTTTTTCGAAAGGTCATTCACTTTCCTAGATTCCATCGAGTCAGAGCAATATTTCCCGCATAAAATAAGCCTAATTAGGCAGGTGAGATAAAAGGATAAGACGACGGAAAACTAGTCGGAAACTCACATTACTGGAAATTTGGAATTCACTTATTCTATTTGCACCGTAACCGCAATCTGAACTTGTTCCATCCGACATGATAATCAGCTTCCCATTGCCATAACCGGCGGCCTGAATACAGAAATCCTGAGTGAGTGAGTCATCAGGTCGGAATGGAGAATTATCGTTGAAGCAGCACCCCCAGATCGAATCTGCAGGGTCTCAGCATTTTACGATTAAGTTGTGTTATGAAGTTTTCCAAAGCGCTCATAGCATTTCAGGTGGGAGTACTTGTAAAGGGGCGGAAGTGGTGTAGTGGCAAGTGGCACGCTTACCACGCGAGCGGTCCGGGGATCAAATCCTGGGTCGTGAGTCGCCCGGGCCAACCAAGCCTTCCATCCCTCCGGGGTCGGTTAATTGGTACCAGACTTGTCTGGGAGGATAAAAACACTCGCATTCAAACGCCACTACGAATGTACAAATGGAAGTAGAATGCGTGCCGCATCCCAAAAGGGATTGATCAACGGCAAATGCTTTATCCTTTCACCCTTACTTGTGAAGGGATAAGGGAGATTTTTTCCTGGAGTTCTTCCCGAATACTTGAAAAGAGGGGTGAAAATTTGTTGCAAGGGCTTCAAAGGCACGATTAATTTACGCGATGCAAAGCCTTTCCGTGAGGCTGCGGGCCTACATCAGCAACGTTTTTGCTGCTTTCACAGCTTAGAAATCCTTTCCGGAAAACTCTTTCAATCATTAGATACGACATGCAAAGTTTCACACAAGAAAATTTAGGTTAAGGAGAGACAAGCTTACGAAAACCACACTCTATGGACGGTGGAAGGTAGGTCGCGCTTGCCAAAAGGACAGAGCATGGAAAGAAGTACGCCTCAGGCCACGTATCAGGCGACGCATTGAAAGAATCGGGTTAAAGCGTGCGATTTTGGAGAGTAGAGACAAATCGATCGATAGAATAGGATGCAGTAGAAGTGTGAGATGTGAATGCAATAAGTCAAAAGGCCAGAAAGAGTTTCTAGTGACGGCACTCCAAGAACCAAGTGGAAGCATTCCCGTCGCCAGCATTTGTGACAGATGTCCGGCGGTAATTTGAACGCGTAGCAGCCCTTTCGGTTTTTCGAATTTTTTACCAAAACAAATGCAATTTTTTTTCTTTTTGTTCTTATCGTAACAACGACGGATCTCAAGCCTGTGAATTGTGGGTGAGTTAATATCATGATTTTAAGGGGAAGACTCTTTTAAATAAGATGGAAGGAGAAAAGTTGCACAAGTACACGCTTTATTGATTACTGTACCCCCAACCTTATGCTTATATTGTCTGTGTATGGCTCCGTCTGTCGTTTTTTTCGCATCATCAATAGAAAACTTCGCACCGGCCTCTAACTCGCTATCTTTCTCTTACAATTCTTTTCAATCCTCTCTAGCGGCTCAACCATTATCTCTGTTCTTATGGATATTTCAAGCTTGGAACAATGGAAATACTGTTTTCAGGGTTGAGTGGTGCAGTGGATGGATATGTATGTGGCTCTTAGGCACGTCCCACTTCTTAATGGCCTGGTGATGCATAAATTTGTGGTCCTAGCCTCATAGTGACAGAACTGTTAAACTTTTGTTCTTTCAAGCTTTTATTCTCAAAAGATGGGGTGAGGAGGGGGCGGGTAAGGACGGAAGAGTCGTCCTGAATCTTAGAGACAAGTTTTGGTTGCCCGCGGGTGAGCACTTCGTGAAACTTTGCAAATCCATTTTTCTGATGTCCAAGAGGGCCGCTCAGGAAAACTTAAACTTACATTCTGTGCTCCATGCTCGTACCATATTCAAGCAAAAAATCGTTTTGAGAAGGGTGGGCTTCTGAAAGACCTCCCTGGTAAGCATTCCATACTTAGCATAGCAAATTTGATCAATGTGCGGCAATATTTAGTACCAGATTGGTCCCCCGGCAAGCGCCGGAACCTCCCTACCTTGCGTAAGCTTTCCCTTCTCCCTCCTCTCCTTACTCTCCCCTCGTTCCCCTCTGCTCGCCGGCTACCACAGCATCACCTTGTCGAATGACCGAAAGTGTGCTAAGTGCGTGTTTATATAGCCGTTGGGGATGCTATCACAATCATGCCATTGCAAAACACTAATAGCTAAAGTCCTGTGAGCTACATGATTCTGTTAGCGGTTTGTTTATCCCATGAGCTTCCTTCTCACTCACTTCATTTTGCGGACGGACACACATACATACATACATACATACATACATACACACACATACAGACATACAAACCGACACACAAAGTTAGCGCTTTATAAAATAGAAGGATTATTATACAATATTGCCGCACGAGTGAGTAGCTCCAAGTAGGTCAGGTAACTCTTATGTATAATAAACCATGTAAAAGACTACAGTAAGAAAGATCGAAGCCAGATTGAAGGCGTCAGCTGTTGACTGCTTCGGGGTGGCTCTCTTTGACGCAATCTTTTGTCTGTAATGCAAGGTTTTGGGTGAAAGAGTAGTCATACAGGGACGAAATATTGCAGGAATGCAAACTGTCAGAGAGCGGTAGAGCCAAACTGAAAGCACCTTTTTCGCAGAGTATAATCTTGTTTTGACAACATATCACCTACGGAGGGGATAAAAAAAGAGCTATTCCACGTCGACATTTGAAATGAAACTTTACACCTTGCAAAATTTAAACCACAATCCCTACTGAAAACCTGTAAACTGAAGACACATTCTTCTTTCATAAGAAACCTGATAGCAGCTTTCTACACAGTCATCACTATATGATTTTTTCATTGGAACATGGCACGGTTCAAACTCAGCGAGGTTCCCGACGGATCGCGGGCAATTATGACATTTTATGAGACCGTAATAGGAAGGTATCTACCCAATACAGTGCTACTGTGTATCAGAAAGCAACAAGTATAACGAAATCGATAATGTGTAGGCAGCTTTGAGCTCGGATCGAATTGCGGTAGAACCACTCCGGATGGCTGGTGAGCAGGGTCAAGCGTGCGTTGAGGAATCCTCGACATGTCACAGGGGGGGGGGGGTCGTATTGGCCCGCTGGGAGGAAGAGATCGGGCCGGATTGACGCAGTAGGATCATCACCATCGGAGGACAAACATCAAGGATCGGGTCGATGCCAGGCCAGAGGATTTCCAATAACAATGTCATTCTGCCCACTTCATCTTTCAAGTGAGTCCTCTAATCTAAAGGGATGTGAAGCACATGGCGCATCCCAGAGTGGGCTTAATTGGTTGCGCGCACTTCAACTACGGCTCTCTGAAGAAAGAACCTCAATTCAGGAAAAACTAAGAGGATTCTGAAAGGATCCGTGTGAAATTACAGTTAGGAGTACACCATTCAAAAAGAAACACAGTCTTCAGCGTCAAATTCTTAAGCACGTAACCCTTAAAGTTGAGATACACTAAACTATTTTACACTTCTTGGAAGAGAGAAGCAGGAGCATTTCGAATCTGCCCCTACTTTAGTATGTAATCGCCTCTGAAAGGAGCTATAGCCGTTGAAATAGGGCCAATGCAGCGAAAAAGTACCTTTCGGCGGTACTCGGGCAAAAATCCTCAACGTGGCCATTTTTTTAATACTGAACGTATTTAGCAGTTTCTAGCAACCTTTGAATAGAGCAAATCTTCTAGTTTATGATGACGTATTACTTTCCAGATTGGATGAGTTTGAACGGAGTTATGGCTTTGGAAAGCGTAAAAACTCGCACTCATCGCAAATTTTCCTCGTTAATTTTGCAAAAATCCTCAACGTGGCCATTTTTTAGGTACGGAACGTATGAAGTTGCTTTAGTAAGCGTTTGATAGAGAAAGTCTTCTAGTTTTGTCTGCCATATTAAGCTTTTCAAATTTGACGAAAATGAAGCAAGTTGTTGCTTCGGAAAGTGTAAAAACTCGTGCTCATCTCGAATTTTCCTCGTTAATTGATCTAAATTTGTTATTTCTTATAAATTTTTGTAATTTCAATACTGTTAGAAAGAACTCTTCACAAAACTCCCAAATCTGCTTTCAGATTGAAAATTCGTCATACTTTGAAGAAAGTTATAATCATTTGAATATTTGTTCAAATTTCAATAGTAAATAAGCTGCTCCACGGTCAACGCCAAAGTCCAGTCAACACACAGCTGGCTAAGGCGGTTACAAGGCTTTTATCAATTGAAAGGGGGACGTTTAAATTGAGAACCATGATCTGTGTAGTACTAGAATTTGGTAAGTGTTATGAAGGAAATAAATAGAGAAGAGATGTTGTCATAGTATGCCATTTTTAGTGAATAGTTTGTCGTTTTTGCTCCTTTTCTCGTTTGCTCGTTTGGTAGGCTCATCATTAATGATCATTCTTTGACTTTTTTCACTTTTTTAGTTCCTATAAGAATTTTTTGGTGGACGGTGGGGTTGCAGGGCTCTTTTGAACATTTTGGGTGAGAATTAAACAACCTTTTCATAGCTCTGTTTTTGAAAAGGGTCGTTTCATGGACTTCGGCCTCTGGGGGAGGGAGGGGGGGGTCGTATTTCCAAATTTTCCTCGACGGTTCGCTTGACCCTGGTGGTGATAGCAGACGATGTCGTATTGTGAAGACGGTGATTATTAACGAAGGCTTGCATTAGCTTGGTGATGTGCGCCATGGGCGAACGCACATTTTGGCCCATCCCGTGTATCAAATTATTTTGGAAAACTTTCTTTGATGTAATACTACGTAGACTTTCTTTGCTTTTACTGTTACTGTGCTAACAAAATGTACAACTCGTTCAACAACTTCCTTCTCCTTCAGAACCCCTCTCATGACATGAATCATTTTGCCTCTTTGTTCCATTCTGCTTTTTGGTGATTAGAGGTTGCTTTATCGGTGACATCAAAAATAGTTCACAGCTCGAAATAAGTGAGAAGAGCGCCAGCGGCCTAAAACTGTACGCACCTCAAACGTCCATGCACACCCATCGTTACGGTATCACGATCTCGCTCCGAACCTAGGCGCTCGGAGTTTTTTACAATTTTTCCGTTAATCTCATAACGTCCGAAGAGATAAGGACTATATTCATGTCTCCACGATGGT
>MU868468.1:99047-128225 GCA_036418205.1 Ostertagia ostertagi | reverse complement strand
TATCCCACCTAAGAGTTCGCCGATTCACGTGGAAGCCAGCATTAACGCTTCCCCTACGTACCCCACGCTATTGCGTGCACAACATTGCTCTTTGACACTGGAACCGGCATTATCGAATCCCGCCTGCCCACAACTAGCCCTTCCCGTATTCCCCTCTCATCTTTTGCCTACGTCCTGGACTACTTCGGGAACCAGTCACTGGTTTTGTGAGGAAGCCCGCCCGTCTTGGCGCATTTAACATTCATAAATCACATTCGAGCACTCCTCTTTCACCGCGCTTCACTCGCTTTTTTCCCGATCTCTAAGTTCTCTCGTGAGCGAATGATGAAGAAATACTTCACTTTGCGGTAGAATTTCTTCAATGGAACTCCATATAATTCCTTCATAAATACATCGTTCAAAAGGAACTGTTTCTCTACGGAACGTCAGTTCTTTTTTGCTCTCACTATATTTCGCTTGATCAAACGTTGCGAATAGGTAGCTAAGATTTGTGAAAGAAGACATTTGGTTTTCAATTTCTAGCAGGGATCTGCGCAAATTGCAAATTGAACGCGATTACCCGGCAAGCAAAAAGCTGCCCGAATTTTTTTCAAGATTTCTCCAAGAGCCGCCCAAAAAATGCTAGTCAATGAAACGCCGGAAGACCATGTTTCAACTGAATCCGTAAAATAAAAAGAGCAGATTACCAACACTCGACGGTTGAGAAAATTGAGTTACTAGAAGGGAAATGACAAAAATCACCGGAGCTTGAATAAGGGCCAAACTTCTCAGGAATCCCAAGGCTCTGTTCAAATAACAGCAAAAATCAAGCATGGAATAAGAGATTATTGTCTATCATACTAACAATGTCAGTCGTTAAGAAAAAGTAGGATCGTAAGGGAAATGTGAGAAGTTAAGGGAATTTTCTAAAGTGGGGGGTTCTTCGGGTGCCCAGTTTCGCAAAAAGGGGCCAGCTTCTGAACGGCTGAGAACTCTGAGAATCGCTTTTTTCAGCCTAGCTCTCTGGAACATTCAGAAAAACCCTATAGAAAATCTCTTGAAATTTGATGGCTTTCAGTGCTTGAGAAGCCTCCACAGTTTTTGTCGCGAGCTGCGTGAAACTTAATGAGAAGGTTCAAAAAACAAGAAATCCTCAGGGAAGCTGTGGTCCGCCTAAAGCAAAATCGCGACACTTTTATCCTTCTACAGGAATTGGTTCTGGTCAATGGGCGATACAACGATTCACTTCTTCGAGTCCAGTATGGACATTTTCGGTAATGGATTTATGGCCTTTTTGGCTATGAATTTGTGGCCCTCTTACACTCCGAATTCAAATCAATTAGAATTCTGCTTGCGGCTTTTTTGAAGAGCTACTGAGGAATCATAATACGAAAAGTTTGATGACATTCAGAAGAAATGCCCAAGATTTGGAGTAAATTATGCGTTGAATATGTACCTCCGAAGCACCATCGGTTAGACGACTGAGGCCTGTATTAAAACTGAAAAGGGGCCATTCCGGAACCTCCTTGCGATTAGGAAATATCTCGGAGTTTGATGAGATTGATTTTTCAAATTACTGTGGGCGAAAAACACTGTTTCGACCTTTTTCAAGGCGCGTAGTTTTTCGCCACCCTGTAGGTCTCTACCGAGAGGGGGATGGCTTACCTCACTGATTAATTTTTTCAATAGAAATTATCATCTTTCAAATAAGTTATCAGAATAATAATTGGGATGGACCGGAGTTCATGTCTTGCTTGTCTGAAATTTAATCTAAGGTATGGGTTTAAAAGGGAGCATATAGTTTTTTTTTCAAGCAGATGAATTCCTTTCACTGATATGGACATGGATATGAAATGTAGTTCTGGAGGATATATCCATATGAAATAACGACACAACTTATAGCAATACTGTAGCAAGGCTTCAAATATCTACTTATAGCAAGTCAACATCGCAAGGTTCAATGGCAGAATGGTTTAATTATCTGTCAGAATCCTACCGGTGCACTCCCGGCTGGTCCTGCTGGTGGTGATGGCCTTGGTCCTGGTCCTGGTGGTGGTGATGGCCCTGGTCCTGGTTCTTCTGTTGGTAATGGCCCTGGTCCTGGTTCTTCTGTTGGTAATGGCCCTGGTCCTGGTGAGGGTGATGGCCCTGGTCCTGGTTCTTCTGTTGGTAATGGCCCTGGTCCTGGTACTGGTGGTGGATGGCCCTGGTCCGCTGTCCTGTGGTGGTGATGGTCCTGGTCCTGGTTCTTCTGTTGGTAATGGCCCTGGTCCTGGTTCTTCTGTTGGTAATGGTCCTGGTCCTGGTGTGGATGATGGCCCTGGTCCTGGTTCTTCTGTTGGTGACAGCACTGGTCCTGGTCCTGGTGGTCCTGATGGCCCTGGTCCTGGAGGTGCTACTACTTCTGGTGACTCTGTTATTGATGGTGCCCCCGTATCTGGAGGTACCTCTTCATCTGGTGACCCTGTTCCTGGCGATAGCCCTGATCCTGGAGGTACCCTTCCATCTGGTGGCAAGCTCCCTGATTCTGGAGTTGCTTGTTCACCTGGTCCTGGTGGGTGCATTGTTACTTCATATACTGATACATCTGGTCCAAAATACGTTTGTAAACTTGGTCCTTGGGTTGCTGCTGGTACATTTGTTTGTGGTGCTTGATCTGCTGCCTTTGTTGTTCCCTGCTCAGGTGGTGCTGCTGTTTGTGGTTTTTGAGGTGGTCCTGGTGTTACTCCTGATGGTGGTGGTACAACAACTTGAGGTTTTCCACGCGCTGGATGCTCGAGCTTATTGACGATTTCTGTGACAACTCCCGAATCGGCTGTCTGAATAGAAAATTATCATCAACACATTTTGAAGTCAAGGAATGTATTGGGTGCAATGATTGTTGAAATAGCTTTAAAAAATGATGTATTGTGTAGTCATCATTACAAGCAAACAAAAGTTTAGCATTCTTGGATCGCAATAGTCATTGCCATGCAATTCTGCTATTGCCTTCGAAGCAGAACCAAATCTTTTTGCAGTGTTCGAACGGGAGGGACCGTAAGAAGGTGGGATCGTTAATTTGGCTCCTCTTCGGAGCCCGATGAGCTAAAAGGGTCTGATACTCAAGGTAAAGGACAAGGTAAGGGCGGAAGTGGTGTAGTGACAAGTGGCGCGCTTACCACGCGAGCGGTCCGGGGATCAAATCCTGGGTCGTGAGTCGCCCGGGCCAACCAAGCCTTCCATCCCTCCGGGGTCGGTTAATTGGTACCAGACTTGTCTGGGAGGATAAAAACACTGACTTGTACATCGGCTGGCCCCCGCAAGTCATTGTATAGGCCACATCGCATTCAAAACGCCACTGCGAATGTACAAATGGAAGTAGAATGCGTGCCGCATCCCAAAAAGGGATTGATCAACGGCAAATGCTTTATCCTTTTATCCTTTTCAAATGAAATCGATAGAGGGTGTGCTTGCCTCGACGCAACATATGTAGAGATTTCTCGCTACTAACCAGGTTCAACCGTCCGTTGGACAAAGTCCGTACGCACGGAGACACAGACGGCTCGCGGGTGGCGAGAGTGAATGCCGGCGCGGAGAGCGGTCAACATCGGTCCAACGTCGCTCCAATATCGGTCCAACGTAACGGTTGACCCTGCCCTACTCGACCTATGGGGTGACTTTGTAACCCTATCAATTAGAAATAATAGCTGTTAATGGAAAACTCACACTGAAATCTTTAACTTCGACAATTCGCTGTGTGGCTCCTCCAACAATGCGTAGCATGTTCTCTTTCGAAGCAATGGGACCAGTAGGTATGTAGACGATGGTAACTCCAAAGCTTCGCAGCTATAAAACACGCCCTTTTCATTGAATGAGAAGTTCGTTCGAATTTCGATTATAATAATTTCACGGGGGTGTATTGGCAAGTGGCATGCTTACCACGCGAGCGGTCCAGGGATCAAATCCTGGGTCGTGAGTCGCCCGGGCCAACCAAGCCTTCCATCCCTCCGGGGTCGGTTAATTGGTACCAGACTTGTCTGGGAGGATAAAAACACTGACTTGTACATCGGCTGGCCCCCGCAAGAGGCCACTCGTCATATCGCCGCGCCACTACGAATATACAGATGGGAGTCAGCGAAAATATACAGATGGGAGTAGAATGTGTGCCGCGTCTCAAAAATGGATTGATCATGCTTTATCCTTTATCGTTCTACTGAGCCAATTCACTGTAAATACGTATTTTTTCGAAAGGTCATTCACTTTCCTAGATTCCATCGAGTCAGAGCAATATTTCCCGCATAAAATAAGCCTAATTAGGCAGGTGAGATAAAAGGATAAGACGACGGAAAACTAGTCGGAAACTCACATTACTGGAAATTTGGAATTCACTTATTCTATTTGCACCGTAACCGCAATCTGAACTTGTTCCATCCGACATGATAATCAGCTTCCCATTGCCATAACCGGCGGCCTGAATACAGAAATCCTGAGTGAGTGAGTCATCAGGTCGGAATGGAGAATTATCGTTGAAGCAGCACCCCCAGATCGAATCTGCAGGGTCTCAGCATTTTACGATTAAGTTGTGTTATGAAGTTTTCCAAAGCGCTCATAGCATTTCAGGTGGGAGTACTTGTAAAGGGAAGCGTAGATGGTGTGGTGGCAAGTGGCACGCTTACACGCACGCCGCGGTCCGGGGATCGAATCCTGGGTCGTGCTTTGCTCAGGCCAACCAAGCCTTCCATCCCCGGGGTCGGTCAACTGGTACTATATTTGTCTGGGAGGATGAAAAGCACTGACCATTCAAAACGCCACTACGAATGTACAAATGGAAGAAGAATACCGTGCCGCATCCCAAGACGGGATTGATCAACGGCAGAAACTTTACCCTTCACCCTTACTTGTGAAGGGGTAAGGGAGATTTTTTCCTGGAGTTCTTCCCGAATACTTGAAAAGAGGGGTGAAAATTTGTTGCAAGGGCTTCAAAGGCACGATTAATTTACGCGATGCAAAGCCTTTCCGTGAGGCTGCGGGCCTACATCAGCAACGTTTTTGCTGCTTTCACAGCTTAGAAATCCTTTCCGGAAAACTCTTTCAATCATTAGATACGACATGCAAAGTTTCACACAAGAAAATTTAGGTTAAGGAGAGACAAGCTTACGAAAACCACACTCGATGGACGGTGGAAGGTAGGTCGCGCTTGTCAAAAGACAGAGCATCGAAAGAAGTACGCCTCAGGGCCACTACGTATCAGGCGACGCATTGAAAGAATCGGGTTAAAGCGTGCGATTTTGGAGAGTAGAGACAGAACGATCGATAGAATAGGATGCAGAAGAGGGTGAGATGTGTGTGATGCAATAAGCTAAAGGTCGAAAAAGTGTTTTCAGTGACGGCAGTCCGAGAACAAAGTGGAAGCAATTTCGTCGCCAGCACTTGTGACAGATGTCAGGCGGGAATTTAAACACATAGCAGCCTCCTCTGGTTTTTCGAATATTTTTCACTAAGAAATGGGCATTTTTTTTATTATTCCTTTCTTACCGGCCAACAACGACGGAGTCTCAAGCTGCTGAAGTTGTGGGTGAGTTAATATGCATGAATTTTAAAGGGGACAGACATCTTATTAAATAAAATGAAGGAGCCCAAAGTTGCCATCAAGTACACGCTTCTATTGATTACTGTACCCCCAACCTTATGCTTATATTGTCTGTGTATGGCTCCGTCTGTCGTTTCTTTCGCATCATCAATAGAAAACTTCGCACCGGCCTCTAACTCGCTATCTTCTTTACAAACTTCTTTCAATCCATCTCTAGCGCTCAACCATATATCTCTGTTTATGATATTTAAGCCTTGGAACAATGAAATAATCGTTGTTCAGGTGAGTGTGCAGTGGATGGATATGTATGTGGCTCTTACGTTAGGCCACGTTCCACTTTTAATCTGGGACGGTAGCAAACCTTCATTAATTCAGACTTAACGTGTCGAGATTAGCTCAGACCAAAGTCAGTTTAGATAACAGGTTCAGAGCGCTTCTCAACACATTAAGTCTTGTTTAACCTACAGTTAGATCATAACCAAAAAAACCATTTTAATTAGTAGTTAGAGAGTTAACTTGTAAACCTAATTCGTAATTAGGCAGAGAAAAGAAATAGTGTGAGGTCGAGGAGGCGCAGACGCCACGTTGACCCACGAGTAAAAAGTACTCCGAAGGACTTTTTACTGGAGGGTCATACGTGTCAGACGTGGTGACTGCGCCTCTTCAATCCCGTGCTCTTTTTTCTTCTCTGACCAGCTCAACCTGTTAGGAATCAAAGAATGCAGCTGCGATCCCATAATCTTCAGGTACTTTTGCAACCTTTTTTTTCTTATTTATTCGTTTCCTGATATTTTGTCGTCTGAAATCTAAAGTAGGAAGCTCTTGCTTGATCTGGGCTGGATCGCACTCTCCATTCTTTATTCTTTGCTTAGAATCTCCGATCGTTACTTCTGATTGCGAGTTAAGGGTACTTTGCTACCGTCCCTGATGCATAAATTCTTGGTCCGAGCCTTCATAGTGACAGAACTGTTAAACTTTTGTTCTTTCAAGCTTCTTTATTCTCAAAGATGGGGTGAGGGGGGCGGGTAAGGACGGAAGAGTCGTTGTGAATCTTAGAGACAAGTTTTTGGCTGCCCCGGGTAGCACTTCGTGAAACTTGCAAATCCATTTTTGATGTTCAAAGGGCCGCTCAGTACAACAATTTAAACTACAATTCTGTGCTCCATGCTCGTACCATATTCAAGCAAAAAAATCGTTTTGAGAAGGGTGGGCTTCTGAAAGGCCTCCCTGGTAAGCATTCCATACTTAGCATAGCAATTTGATCAATTGTGCGGCAATATTGTAGTACCAGATTGGTCCCCCGGTACTTAGCATAGTAATTTGATCTGCGGCAATTATTGTAGTACCAGATTGGTCCCCCGGCAAGCGCCGGAACCTCCCTACCTTGCGTAAGCTTTCCCTTCTCCCTCCTCTCCTTACTCTCCCCTCGTTCCCCTCTGCTCGCCGGCTACCACAGCATCACCTTGTCGAATGACCGAAAGTGTGCTAAGTGCGTGTTTATATAGCCGTTGGGGATGCTATCACAATCATGCCATTGCAAAACACTAATAGCTAAAGTCCTGTGAGCTACATGATTCTGTTAGCGGTTTGTTTATCCCATGAGCTTCCTTCTCACTCACTTCATTTTGCGGACGGACACACATACATACATACACACACATACAGATACACAAACCGACACACAAAGTTAGCGCTTTATAAAATAGAAGGATTATTATACAATATTGCCGCACAAATGAGTAGCTCCAAGTAGGTCAGTAACTCTTATGTAATATCTAAACTAACCCCCATCGTAAAAGACTACGTAAGAAGTCTGAAGCCAGATTGAAGGCGTCAGCTGTTGACTGCTTCGGGGTGGCTCTCTTTGACGCAATCTTTTGTCTGTAATGCAAGGTTTTGGGTGAAAGAGTAGTCATACAGGGACGAAATATTGCAGGAATGCAAAATGTCAGGGCGTAGAGCCCAAATGAAGCAATTTTCCGAGAGTATAATCTGTTTGACAACATATGCACCAGGAGGGGGACTAAAAATGTCATTCTCACTCGACATTTGAAACGGGAAATTCTTACCCCTTGCAAAATTTGAACCACAATCCCTACTGAAAACCTGTAAACTGAAGACACATTCTTTTTCATTAGAAACCTCATAGCAGCTCCCTACCGTCATCACTATATGATTTTTTCATTGGAACCATGGCAGCGTCCGTTTCAAACTCACGAAGGTTTCCGACGAATCGCGGGCATTACTGACATTTTGTGAGACGCCATAACAGGAAAGTATCTTACCCAACCAGGGCTACTGTGTATCTAGAAAGCAATTCATAAGTTAACGAATCGAAAATTGTGTAGCAGCTTGAGGCCGGATCGATTGCGGTAGACTCACTCGAGCTGCATGGTGATAGCAGACGATGTCGTATTGTGAAGACGGTGATTATTAACGAAGGCTTGCATTAGCTTGGTGATGTGCGCCATGGGCGAACGCACATTTTGGCCCATCCCGTGTATCAAATTATTTTGGGAAACTTTCTTTGATGTAATACTACATAGACTTTCTTTGCTTTTACTGTTACTGTGCTAACAAAATGTACAATCGTTCAACAACTTCCTTCTCCTTCTCCATAAGAACCCTCATTCAGACATGAATCAATTTTGCCTGCTTTGTTCTTAGTGATTAGAGGTTGCTTTATCGGTGACATCAAAAATAGTTCACAGCTCGAAATAAGTGAGAAGAGCGCCAGCGGCCTAAAACTGTGCGCACCTCAAACGTCCATGCACACCCATCGTTACGGTATCACGATCTCGCCCCCCAACCTAGGCGCTCGGAGTTTTTTAACATTTTTTCACATAATCTCATAACGTCCGAACAGATAAGGACTATATTCATGTCTCCACGATGGTTCTTTTTCCTCCTTTTCTCAATGACAAGTCAATCAGCCAACACTCTTCCATCTTTAACACATTCACGCCGATGGCCGCCCATATGGGCTGCCAACAACATGTGCTTCTGGGACGATGGCAGCCCATATGGGCTGCCAGCTGATAATCGCTTGCCAGGCGCTAGGAATGGACAGATAGGTGGTAAATCTCGTAATCGAGTGAGAAATGCTTTTAAAATCCTTCACGGGGAAAGCGAATAAATGCTCTCTTTTCGTAACCACTGTTCGTCGTTCTGATCGAAATACTACTGTTATATTATGTGTTTAAACCAGTTTTGCTTCGCCCGCTATCGCGCGCATCACACGGCAGGCTTTAGCGAAATTGGAGGACCCATGGAATATCAGCATGAGATACTCCATTAACCATCTCACTATTGACTGTGTTAGACCCTCCACAGTTTCACTGAAGCTCATCGAGAATACGCGTGATAACGTCTGAGCTGAACTGGTATATTGATCACAACTCTGTAAACATCCAGCATTTTTCTTGAATTAAGATAATTTAGCGGTGAATAGGATTACTGTCAATCTCAGAATTAAAACGAAATATGCCTATTTACATAAGTGAGGAGCTAAGGCTTATCATTTATTTACATTCACCATTATTTAGAACCCTGAAAGGATTAGCGGTTTAATGAGTCTGGGCTTTCGTGATAGAAATGAAACTTATCATTTGCTGAAGACTTGATTGAATTTATGCAATCGACTGCTATTAAGTAAGCTGGATATATATCGAAATAATGTGCACGTACCTTTGTTTGTACTACTACGACATACTACAATTTGTAAGTAGGAACGCTCTAGTGTCAACGCTGCGTAAACGGAATCGACGACTTCAGCGTTCTGGCGCGCCTTATCGGCCCTTATCAATCGTTATCAGTTTCTGGCACCCACCAACAATGTCCCCGTCCCACCCCACATAACACTTGTAAGTATGGTTGCTCTGGTGTCAACGCGAGCCAGGCAACGGAATCGACGACTTTTGCGTTCTAGCGCATCTTATCAGCCATTATCAGTTGCTATCGCTTCCAATCATGTACCACCAATCCCGGGACCGCCCCACATAAGACTTGTAAGTATAGACGCTCTAGTACCAATATGAACGACAAAACGAAATTGGCGATGCTCGCTTTCTAGCCCCTCTTATCAGCTATTATCAGTCGTTATCAGTTCCTATCACGTACCACTTGTGTCCCCATCCCACCCCCTATAACATATGTAAGAACCATGCGCTATCATTGCTGTGACGAATTTCGTGACACACACACACACACACACACACACACACACACACACACACACACACACACACACACACACACACACACACACACACACACACACACACACACACACACACACACACACACACACACACACACACACACACACACACACACACACACACACACACACACACACACACACACACACACACACACACACACACACACACACACACACACACACACACACACACACACACACACACACACACACACACACACACACACACACACACACACACACACACACACACACACACACACACACACACACACACACACACACACACACACACACACACACACACACACACACACACACACACACACACACACACACACACACACACACACACACACACACACACACACACACACACACACACACACACACACACACACACACACACACACACCACACACACACACACACACACACACACACACACACACACACACACACACACACACACACACACACACACACACACACACACACACACACACACACACACACACACACACACACACACACACACACACACACCACACACACACACACACACACACACACACACACACACACACACACACACACAACTTCTATAGCTTATATATAGAAGGATAATCTTTACACATTGAACATTGCTGAAATCATTTTGTGGCATTCATGTTTTTGTTCATTTACAAGTACAAAATCTGCGGTTATGTGGTGAGGCGGCGGCGCCCACAAAATCGCGTCCGTCCCACGCGACCGAAAAGTGGAAAAGGGGCGTCGTCGTGAATGTGTTAAACCTCATTTCACACTCATGGACATTAAAAGCAACACGTACTTAACAGACAGTCAGGTGCGGTTTTGCTGCTCAATAATGAAAGAGGACTAACAAAGAAGAAAGAAAGCGAATTGAAGCAATGGAAAAGGATTTTTATCTTCCCTTAATCTGTGAAGTTGTCTGACTTAGACGATCTTACAAGACGTGGGGCGATTTCCCAAATGGGTCACATTTTGTGGGTGAACGTGTGTAGAGCTAGAAATTAGTTTATTTGTGTAAGCAGTCCTATGTGATTGCCCCATAGTTGAGTAGAATATTGATTCCTGGATTGATTCTAGCGTTAATAAAAATCCCGTTTTAATTGGCTCCTACAAGATAGCGTCAAAAGGACGCAGCACCAAAGACTGGCAACGCCAAAATTGAATGTTGTGTTCGTGCTCAGAGAGCGGATAACCCATATGGCAGAAATTCCAGAATCAAGCTTTTGATTTGGCTAGCACACTTTAAGACTAGGTAAGCAGCGAAAGAGGGCGGAAGTGGTGTAGTGGCAAGCGTTTATAGCATTTTAAGTGGGAGTACTTGAAAAGGGGCGGAAGTGGTGTAGTGGCAAGTGGCACGCTTACCACGCGAGCGGTCCGGGGATCAAATCCTGGGTCGTGAGTCGCCCGGGCCAACCAAGCCTTCCATCCCTCCGGGGTCGGTTAATTGGTACCAGACTTGTCTGGGAGGATAAAAACACTGACTTGTACATCGGCTGGCCCCGCAAGTCATTGTATAGGCCACATCGCATTCAAACGCCACTACGAATGTACAAATGGAAGTAGAATGCGTGCCGCATCCCAAAAAGGGATTGATCAACGGCAAATGCTTTATTATTTATGCAGCGAAACTGAAGACGAACACTCAAAGAAATTGCGCCTGGCTGATGGCATACACATATACCGAATACAAGTTGCTTCTCGTAGGAATACATCTGACGCCGTGAACTAGCATTTCAGTATATGACTATACGGTGATACAGGTCCTCTACATTAATCTAAGGTTATAAAAGCAACGCTTTCCAATAAATTATCTTGGCCCCTTTTTGGCCTACAGAAAACCATTCGGCAAAAAATTTCTGTGCTCTGTTAACGTACATTTATAGGCGTATAAAATGCAGTAACAATTTTGGAACGGACGTCCGGCCGGACGTCTTAGAGACATTTCTGGTAAGAAGGATACAGCGATTCGAGCTGGGGAAGAGGACGAGTAGATACCAGCGACGGTAGTAAACTAGCCATACTTGCACGTAGCGGGAATTTTAATGAGCACGTTTTTCCAATGGTGGTGGGAAGCGCTTCTATGGTGGACGGTAACGCCCGTTATGCGCAGCAGAAAGCCCTTTGAAGGACTTTTTGGAATTGGCCAACTTCAAACTGCCAGGTGCGTGGGTCAAAGCACGGTGTTGGAAAGGGAAAGGGAGGCACCTTGCATTGATTCGTCAGTGGTGTAGCGCCTGCGGTCTACGTTGGTGTTGGATCAGTCGCGGGATCAATACTACGATAAGGCTGAAGGTTTGCAACCTTCGTAGGCTATTCCCTTTTCTTTACAACCCTTCCGCCGCCGATAAGAAAGGCTCCTTAGTGCAACGTGAACCTCACCACTTTCACTATGGCAAATTACCAATGGCTCAAGGGGAACGTTCCACGCTGCCGCTGGCAAGGTTGCTGGATCTACACCGCTTGGAGTCTAAGATTTGCAAACAACATCCGTTGCTTACCTGTTGTCAAGACCTCTTCCGATGCTGTGATCGAGTGATCCCTGGTGCACTGGCAAAAAAATGACCTGTCATCCAGGGTTCAAGTCCGAGAGTGGCGCAAGTTTTGCAGGTAGTGTGGCGAGGCTGGCGGTTTCAAGAAGGGTCAAGTCCATGTTTCCACGTTCCTTGTTCCTCGTCAATGGGTGAAAATCACCACATTTGACTGCCAGTTTAGGGCACTTTACTACCGTCCCAGAGAGCACAGCGGCGTGTAAGGCCGCATACACCCCGTGAATGAATTCTACGATCCTGCGCCGTTGCTTTCGGTCATGACACAGCTATACATAGCTTTCTCGTTGCGTCTTCACGGGTGGCACTTTCAGGCAGCTATATCCCCCTCACTGATCGTGAGAGTCTCGATTTGACTGAATTTGTCCGACCTTTGAGTAGTAGCAAGCATAACTAATCCTTATCTCTTTTCAGTCTCCTTCTGTCACTGCCTTGATGTTATTCCGCAGTTCTCCTGTCCAGCTACAACAACATTTCGTACTAGCGTTTAAACAAGCTCACTGAATGGTAGCAGATAAGCTGAACCTAGAACCCGCACTCTATCTTCCTCAAAAAATTGAAAGTGTATTTGAATGAGTACACAAGAGCTACAATAGCTTGAGGCGGTAACATTCCGATAAGGTGAGGTGGGAGATTTGAACTGGGAGAAACTGTCAGGAAGCAGTGCAAATATGATCAACACCATGAATTGGACCTCCCGAAACTTCACTTATTGATAATTTGCATTTTTTTGAAAGTATTAGTTACAAAAAATATAGTTACCGGATGTCGCTCTCATCGAACAGTGCAGGCCTTCGAAGTGGTTCCGAGGGGCACCTCATGGCTATAAGTCCAATGTATGATCCTTTCATTTGGGCAAGGATTTTCATCAGAAAGTCGATTTGCTGAAAATGTGGAAATGTCTTACTAGGTTGAACCATGATTGGGAATCACACTGGGTAATTTTGAATTCAATTTTTTTTCTTTTCTATATGGAAGTCTTTGCTCATCCAAACATACACCTCTGTCATCTACAATGTATTGCCTATACAGGAAATTTAGTCGCTGTCTTATCTCTAGAATTCCAGGAGCTATTGATCGAAGAAAGATCGGAAGTCGAGTTTGAGGTCATGTCACTTAGCGTAAAATTTCTTCCTGGAGAAGAGCGCTAGAGGCTCAGACTGAGTTGTCTTTGTTGGCACGAGGATAGGGCCACACGGCGGAGGTGAAAGAACTGCTAGCCTGGAGTCTCCAATTTTTTATGAATATTCTCCGCAAGGTGGGGTCGAACGACCTCAGGAAAAAAGCAGACTTTGTCTTGCTTTACTTTCAAATTGAATGCGTCGCCATTACGCTGTAGATGTTGATCTTCTTCAGTGACCTAGTATTGAAGAAGGGCGGCGGTTCCCAGCGCAAGGTCTTCTCGTGTTCTACCAAAATCTCGGAAGGTCAGACTTGAAGGTTCGGTTTCGCTCTCAGAACTCCCGAATCGTTCATGCTAGGCTACTGCTCCTTGGAGATTTGCTAGTACACTTCACCCAGTCCAGAACCCTGGTGAATATGCTGGATGATCACTGTAAGGAACTAAGGGAGATCAGAAGGAACATGACGATGTCAGATCGTGTTGGAGCTGTTTCGGGCTCAGAGCATGTGAGATACAAATTCCATATTTTAAAATCTTTACGACTCTACGGAGATGCCTACATTCCATCATCTCAACAAGTCGGACACGCTCTACAAATAGCGACTAGTTTGTCCAGTTCCATTCTCAGTGGCGCTGGGTAGGGCAGTGAGATTGCCAGTCGAGGGGTAGTTGGAGTGTGGGTCATCTTCAAATAAAAAAGCCAACCCCGGAATAGAGTGAACCATAGTGCACCGTGGATTGAAGGAGCGTGCCCTCGCCTATCTGCTGGTTGATCCACTATGTTGTTTGGCGTTTGAAAGATCCTAATCAGAAGTGATGAAGAAGGAAGCTTAACTCTAGAAAAATGAAGTACAAGTAAGGCAGCATGTAAATGGGCTGACTAAATGCTCAGGTAGGATAATGTGGGTGCTACTTCGCAAAACATGTTTCACGCCTTCACCATTTTTCTTGGATTTTTCATAGCAATAAATGTAACGTGATTCACTAGTCATGGGACAAGCTAATGTCCTTGGTTCGTCCCCTCAAGCATGTGCTACTTGCTTATGTTTAGCTTGCAATCGACAAAAATGAAGGACTGGGCAGTGGGTGTACATTCAACTTGATCCCTGAGTATTGTAAGCTAAACGAGCCCTCGTAAGCAATGTGCCATCTCATTTCATTAGAAGAACGTGAAGAGCAGCGACGGAGCCATTTTGAGGGAGACATCAGAGGTCACGATGAAGCGAGAAAATTACTACAAGCTTCTAAACGAAGATAACCCCCGCAAGTGATATCCCAGGAATAGTAGCAGCGACGCATAGTCCCGTCGCCATCTGAATAGACAATGAGATCGACGAGCAATTAATAAGATGATGGTTAGGGAAGGTTTGGTCCAGATTGCAGACCACTTAAAAGCCAGCCGCTGGCTAAAACTGGTGATAAGGGCGCAAGAGAAATTTTTGCGAACGCTGAAGTTGAAACCCTAACCTTTAACAAGGTCGGACATTGTACGATGGCGAGACACGAATCAAAGAAGACAAAACACGCGAGAGATCGCGTCGTTCGAGAGACACGCTGATCTATCAATCAATCGAGGTGGGTGGGAAAGCGTTGCAACGGAAGCCGATGGTTGCAAGTCCGTGAGGCTTAGCGACCTAACCGCGCAATATTTGCGACGAGCTGGAGCGACCTAGGTAGGTACGGACCTTACAATTTCTCCCGTGGTATCCTTCCCAAAAGTTTGGCTTATGCCGGGGTTGGCCTTTCAGCATGGGAGATGTTAGGATAACATGAGGTGAAGTAAATTCACCCGCTTACTGAGAATAGAAACTTCAAAGCGGGCGCGAGCCGGCGGGATGCAGCTGGCAAGTATGTCACGTCCACCATTCTTCAAAAAGAAATAATAGGTGACGCGGTGGAGCTGCCCAACCTAACTCAGAGTATTAAATTAGCTTATACGATAAAGCTGTGCGAGCGGTGATTACAGCCGGAGCTGCGGTATGGGATTCTTGGAATGGTCGGACTTATGCCTGCAAGATCCACAGCAGAGGCATTTCCATCGCTGGGCAAGTGGCCAGAGAAGTATTGCAAAAGCGCCCACTACAGATGTGCAGAAAGGGCTTGAGCATGCGCACCCTGGATGACCTGGCAAACATTTGTACATCATGATGATAATACCTGAAGAATTAGCTCTGAGCCTCTCCATTTTTCTCACGGACAGCATGGAGGGCTAATCAAGACCTCCTCTACGCTTACGACACCGTCCTGGTAACGCATAACTGTGAAGAACATTGAGGTATGTTGGGAACGTGGCTCTGAGTAGACGGAGAAAAGGCTCCGACAGAATAGGAAGCGAACCAAGTTCTTCAGCTCCGAAGGGTTCGCAAAGCCATGGGGATAGACACGAGAGTAGAGGTACTCTGATATCTGGAGAAGAAATCTTATCACCAAAGGTAAAGCCTATCGGGCGAAGATGATGCCTGTGAAGCTCGTTCTAACCTTCAAACAAGAGCACGACAAGCTCCTTCACTTCGCCTAAATGGATGCTGAGGGCTCGCGGTCGGGCTTGACTGGAAAGGGTGAAAAAACGAGAGCATAGAAAAGGTTGTGCGGACTTCTGTCCAATAGAAGGTCTGGGAACAGCGTTTGCGATTGTATGACACGTTCTAAAATGGCCCCAGGATCATCTGATAAATTAAGCGGTGGCTTTGAAGGAGAAGCTCAGTGAGGCGCTGCGCCTCAAAGAAGACGTTGAAGGTTGTCATAAACAAGCACTCTTCGAGGTCAATGTCGTAGCTGCTGGTAGGAGTACTTCGCCGTAAGACTGTAATCATCAGCAGCATATCGCGCGGTGAGCGCCGTATGCGAAAAATCTTGTTTTTTGCCACATTCTGCAGTAACTTGTAAACCTAAGTATAGCTTTTCTTATGGATCGATCCACGACAGATGACTTTAGATGTTGCCAATGCACCGGTGCGGTTGAGAAAGGTAGTTGTGAGCAATTCGGCTAAAATTTCTTGATTGCTGTGAAATGAGATTTATCGATGTGGGAACTAAAGGAGAAATATTCTAGTTATCTCTTATGCCAGCATCTCCACCAGGAGAGATTACACCGGCGCATGCGCAAGCCTATCAGAGATTACTGAACTGCGTCAAAAAAGGACGGAACGCTGGGGAAAAAACGAGACGAGACAATACACGGAAATATTGAGTTGTCCCATAATTCCTGTCCGATTTTTGATCAAATTCAAATTTCTTCAAGCCAAATTAGTGTCATTGCGAAATATGTTGCTATTATAAAGAATGCACCTAGGTTGGGAGTCAAGAGGGATTAGAAGCAGGGTAAACCATTGCTTTGGCACTACTCGAACGAGGGAGTCGCATTTGTGGTTGATTTTGGAAAGGATGTTCGCATTCAAGGGTGGTGGAATGGGATTAGTAATTCGGTAGTGGAGGTGAATGATTAGGATTCGGCTTTGTTAAGTTGCTCTTGTGATATTTAAAAATGTACAGGTGTGGCGGTGTCATAGGTCGGGAGCGAGAGAATAATTAGCCGTCCGTTGTACAAAGTTATACCTCCCCCTCCCCCGCTCGATACCATTTGTGTGCGGTGGGCTGTGTCTGGTGACATCAGAATCAGATACTATAGAAACAGAAAGCCATAGTGGCGAGGGTCGTTGGTTAGGGGGTTGGGGGGGGGAGGAGAGGGCTCGTGTTGAGGAGCCTTCTGAGTCTCACGGTGGTGGTGAAGGGTCGCATGGAGGCCCCCTAAAGCCCCTCAAAGAGGGGGGTCGCGAACTTTCTAAAAATGTACGTACGTCACGCGCTGACCCTGTTTGGGAGGTCATACCTGCCTCGGAAGATGAAGTGAGGAGTCGAAAAGATCAACGAGAATAACGCATGATTATTCTTTACGATTCTCAAATAGATGCTGTTGCAAGGAGGACAGCAGAGAAGATCACCACTGTGCTTGATTCAGTCTCTACCACTAGTACTGGAACACTGAGCTAGTGATTCGGTCGCAGTGGCAAAGACGATGCGAGTATGAATACCCTGGGCCTCCACTCACTTTCTATGAAAACCCCCTGTGCCATGAAGTGACAGTGTGCGCGGACGCTACTATCAGGCTTTTTTGTAGACACTTGGTGACATCGATGTAAATACTATCGCCGCCATCTTAATGGCAATGGCCGTAGCAGAATGAAGCCTCAAGGCGATACGTCTGATGCACTCGGACTGACATGGATTCGAGAAAGCATTCTGACCTCGCGGAAGAACTATCAATTGCTACGAGCTTAGACGGGGTTTTTATGAGACGAATCACAACGAGGGTAAGTCATGAGTCCTACCGAACAACAACACGTTAGAACGTCCTGATGGTTATCGCTTACCGCATGCGACTTCACATGGCTGATCAAAACCTAAACTCTATGCTTGGAGGATAGTGGGATATTTGTTGTCCATTCATTAGATTGAGTAGGTGCCTCGTTTTCATAACCGCTTTGCTATATGCAGACAAGTATTTCGGCCATAGTGCTACAGCTCATGGGGTTGGCCGCAAAAGTGCGAGGGGCTCGTCCTGAAGTTTTCAAAATCTCCTTTCTTCGAATGAACACAGTACTTCACATGCAAAGAAGACTCGTTACGGGAAATTGGCTGCACCACAATGACACCTCCATCATATAGCCCTGTCATTGCTCCTTCGGGCTCTCCCCTTCACAGTGCCTCGAAGCAGCAGCGACGAGAGAAAAATGCCAATGAATACAACTACCCCAAAAACGACGTTGCCGAATTCCTCAACTCCTAGCTTTGCTTTTCCTGGGAAAAAAGCACCAAAAGATTCTAGGCAAATGAACGCGTATCAGTGATTATTACAATGGTTATAATTTCGATCCATCGCTATTTTAGAAAGAGAAAACTTGAGGGCAGTATGTGGCGAAATTCGGACAGGGATATGAAATGACAACCCCAATGTTAAGCTAGCTCCATAGTAACGTCGTCGTTTTTATTTAAACAAAAACTTTCTACTAGATTTTCATGTTTTCATGTTATATACTTATATATTGATCAGAAGAGAATTGGATGCCCTAAAAATGCTGTATTGCCTTCACAATCGTTGCAGCAGTTCTCAAATTTCAACCATGCGGAATGGGGAGCGGCCAGTCAGATGAGAATCAGCCCAAGCGGACAAAACCTAGGCCCTAAGTATATTTTCCCATTTGACAAATGGACCAACGATGCACCCTCTACGTGGGCAAGACCTATTCTATTTCACTATGAGGCTTCTCAGCAAGTTGCGTCGCTCTTTTTTTTTTGTATTCCCAGATTTGACCTTTCCGCCAGAATTCAGTGGTCGAGTACCATCCGTGAAATTTTGTCCAAAAATTTTTACAGCCGAAACATCGCAAAGCTAGTCGGGTGTTGAGGACAAGTCATGACTAACAATAAGTCAAGAATGTATGTCTGGTCTCTTGGGATAATTTTTTCTCTTTTATAAGTAGTGTGGCCATTTTTGTGGACTGAGGCACCGGTATTACGCAGGCGTAGCCACTCAGCCTAATCTTATACGAAAAAGTACAACAGAGGTTTTCCGGATAGAGCAAAAAGGGAACTCACGATTGATTTTTATTGAATATAAAACAATGGCGTTTCGAAAGAAAACTTTTCACTCCAAAAATCGCTATGCCTGTTGGTTAGCCAGAAGTCCAAATTCGAAACGAAATGCAGGAATGCTTTTTTCTGCAGCCCGACACCGGAATGTACAAACGAGTCATGAGTAAGTGAACGGTTTGCGCGAAACTCGGGTACGGGGTCGAGGGGCACAATGGGGCGGCGCTCTTCTCGTTTGCTCCTCCAAGCAGGGTCAACCCTACGTTGTTACGAGTAACAACGGGGGGTCGTACTCAGTTGAGCTTGGAGGGGGGTCGTACCCTCTCGGTGGCCGGCAGTGGGATTCTTGGTAATATCGGATAATAGCCAGCACGTTACGTTTTCGTAAGATGACTGATACTAGAGCATCTATAAACCACGCTTCCCTCTAAATGAGCTTTCAAATGAATCAGCGAATTAGAAGGGCGCCCGAGGCGTGGCGCGCACCAAGGCAAGGGATGTAGTGCAAGCGCATGCTCGAAGCTTTCTAGCACATCCTAATTAAACATGAATTGGTCTTCCAAGAAGTTACGGGCAGTGAAACCTAAGAAAACCCGCGTTTTCGGGAAAATGGCTTGAAGAATACCCCTCAAAAAAAGTAACAACGGGACTAATTTTTGAACTGCTGATCTTTCAGGAACGCTTGGGTGCTCGTTAGAAAGCTTGAATCCTGTAGTTTATTATACCGTGTTCAGCTTCCCAAATGAATGACTTTGAAGGAAGTTATGATCGTTTGAAGGTAAAAAAGTCGCGGTTCCAAAAAATAGTAACGCAAACCCCCAAAAAAGTAACAACGGGACTAATTTTTGAACTACTGATCTTTCAGGAACGCTTGGGTGCTCGTTAGAAAGCTTGAATCCTGTAGTTTATTATACGTGTTCAGCTTCCCAAATGAATGACTTTGAAGGAAGTATATTTGAAGGTCAAAAAGTCGCTTTGCACAGAAAAAAGTAACAACGTACTAAATTTTTATTAAATTAACTTTCGAAGAATTTTTACCATGGTTGGAGAGAGAATAATTTGAATTTTCCAAATCAAATCACTTCGGCGCAGAAGCTCGAATATGAAGGAAGTTATAGCCTTAGAAAGAGGGGTGTAAAAATTGTGTTGCAATTGAAGAACGTGAAGGATTTCAGTATTTCAATTGGAGCGATAATTTTTTCTGACTTCTCATAAGTTTTTATCAGGTAATATTGTCAATATTCCGGTCACTGGTTCAGTTTATTTCATCTCCTAGTTTGGTAACCCTTTGGAGTACACGGATATCTTTGAATGCATCTCATTTTTTCGTGTTTGGAAGCAGCGATGAATATCTGTCGTGGATTTTGCTAAAGTTTCATCTTTGATGACTTACGTAGAAATAAATATTGATGGTAAACACTGTCTCTACACAAGTGTCACATACAAGGGGGGTCGTATCAAATCACCCATGAAGGGGGGGGGGTCGTAAAAAATTTCCAAAGAGTAACAACGATAGGGTTGACCCTGCCTCCAAGGCTCACAAGTCAGTCCACAGGAACAGTTACTCCTTCGCCATCATGTGGCACTTTCAAAATAGGCGTCATCGGTGGCTAGGTATTGGTGAAGCAGGGATCCATCGCGCCATCGCGTGGCCCCCTTAACAGGGTCTGTCCTATCGTTGTTACTTTTCGAAAATTTTTTACGACCCCCCTCCCCCAACGTGGATTTGATACGACCCCCTTTTCCCCCTATTTCCACCATCTCAACCCATTTTTTACCTATACTCCCACTACTTCCTTTTCTAGGGGGTATATACGCCCGCTGAAACGGCAAATTTTTATCCTGCGCGCCCTCCACTCGCCCAGCCTACTACCCACGAAATCTTAGTTTCACCTCAATCCCACACGTGATTTCGAGCGACTAAAGTGGGTACGACCCCCTCGTTGTTACTCGTAACAACGTAGGGTTGACCCTGCCCCCAAACCCGCGTCTCGCCAGAATTCTTATTGAATGGTTTTTATTGGGGGGAAAATAGGGTTAGAACTATTTGTCGGCTTGGCTAACTGGACCCCCATGTCGCACACCAAAATTTAATAAAAACTGCATCAACTGCGAAGCCAAACCAATGGTTCTTGTTGAGCAGACAGTTTTCGTTCGAGTCGTATACAGCTTGATATGAGAGCGTGGACTATCAGCAAAAAAAAATGGGTCGTTCGAGTCAAAAGGACACGATTCACTCATGGGACAACCAAATACATTGTGATTGGAAAAAACGTACGGCGTTCCAATCTTTGCCGGACGCTTTGGTGTAGTCCAGCAGTACGACAACGGTTTTAGCTGCATCGACCGGTTCTGAAAGAGAAAAAGCTGACCATTAGTGTCGCACCATGTGCCTGTATTCGAGAGAACATGAAAGAGGCTTCCGCTACGGCACAGAAGAAAGCGCATAAAAATTGAGCTGGTCAGAAAATCTCTGCGAAATTCAGTTCTATTCTATTACTCATTTTCCATATTCCATTTCATGCCAAACGGAAGGCATTGCAATTCGCGTTCTGGCTCCCTCCGCCAGCGGCTCTACACACGGTCTCTTCACACGTTTTTTTAGAGATTGACCCTTTGACGACAATGGCACCCACCTATGGGTGCCACTATAACCGCCACGTGGGACAATGGCACCCTAATGGTGGGTGCCACCCTAAAATTTCCCTACTATATACAGGTATAAAACGCTATGTCTGTCTGTTTGTGTGTGTGTGTCACGAAATTCATAGCACGCGTCGCAGCAGTCGTTAGGAGCTGATTTTTTGATATGATATAGGTGGGCGGAACATATTTGGTGGGGGTTACAAAGTGATAACGACTGATAAGAGCAGATAAGAGGCGCTGAAACACAAATTTCACGAAATTCATAGTGCGCTTCGCAGCAGTCGTCAGGAGCTGATTTTGGGACATGGTATAGGGGGTGGGGCGGGAACATAATTGCGTTCATAACTATAAGGTCACCCTAAAATATTGCATTTTCGGGACCAACAGCCAATTGGTGATTTTTCACTACCAGTTTAGCTCCGCCCGCTACCGCGCGCATTGATAGAACTGACAATCGATGAAGCTTTAGGTTTCACCGCTAAATTATAGCTGCTTCGTTAAATGTATTACTGTCCGTTGCATAGGCTGGCTGTATCTCACTGTTTGATAAGCGCAGTGAAGTGCACAGCTAAAGTGATGATGTAAACAACCACTATGCGTCGAGTATCGAGGTAATTTAGCGGTCGAATATCTCAAAACGGAATGCCCAGTATTCACTATCCTTCTATTTTATAAAGCGCTAACTTTGTGTGTCGGTTTGTGTATCTGTATGTATGTATGTGTGTCCGTCCGCAAAATGAAGTGAGTGAGAAGGAAGCTCATGGGATAAACAAACCGCTAACAAATCGGGTAGCTTACAGGATTTGAGATATCAATGTTTTGTAGCAGGATAGTTGTGATAACACTCTTAGGGCTATATAAACACCTGCTTAGCACACTTCCGTTCATTCCACATGGTGCTGCAGTGGCAGCTGGAGGGCAGTGGAGAGAGGAAGGGAGGATGAGGAAGGGAAGCGAAAAATCTACCGTCATATCATGATTGTGTCCCTTCTACTGTATGAAACACCATTGTGTTGCATACGCGTCACTTCCAGGAGGTGTTGGTGTCACAGGAGGAAGGGACCATAGCGGAGGATAGAAAGCTTGCGCAGGAAAGGAAGGTCCCGGCGGTTGACGGGGGACTAATCTGGTCATATTTATTCGAGCATCCCATTCATCCTCAAGAACTCTAGAAGGTGTAGCGGTCGAAAGGTGTTTGATACAATTATACAACGCTAATGAAATGATATTGAAATGAAATGCATTATCTGCAATCTGCTCTCTATTTTTTCGAGTGCTCTCTACGTTCGTACGCATATCGTTACTATCAGTCCTCATCAGTCGTTATCACTTTTGACCCCCACCAAATATGTTCCCGTCCCACCCCCTATATCATGTCCCAAAATCAGCTCCTGACGACTGCTGCGAAGCGCACTATGAATTTCGTGAAATTTGTGTTTCAGCGCCTCTTATCTGCTCTTATCAGTCGTTATCACTTTGTGACCCCACCAAATATGTTCCCGTCCCACCCCCTATATCATATCAAAAAATCAGCTCCTGACGACTGCTGCGACGCGTGCTATGAATTTCGTGACACACGCACACACACACACACACACACAGACAGACATAGCGTTTTATATATAGTAGGGATCACCAAATGATTCCCCACTATGAATAACCCCTGTATCGCAATTTTGGTGGGAGCAGCTTTTCTTCGAACTTTTTTGTAATTATTTTTCGATTTTTGCACCGTTTCATAATATAAGGTCACCCTGTGAAAATGAATACTACATTATCGGAAACAACCAACCTGCCTGTGAAATTGAATGTTTGTTACAAACACACCCAGTAGCTAAATTTATGGAATGTTTCGTACTCGCCTTTTGAAGAAAAGGTAAAGTTTATGCATTTCATGGTGCTTGGCACGGTTCGCGAGTCTTTCCAAAGAACTTCGGACAGTCATTAGCACTGCTCATGGATAATTGAAAAGCTCCTACGTCTCCAGATATTCTACAATATCAGAACATCCACAAAATGGTTTCTATAAATGATTAGAGAAGAGTTATGAGGGCTGTCCCGTGCAGTATTTCCGCTTCAAATCGGCGTCGTGCCTGATTTAAGGTTTCTATCTTGAAAAATATGAACTGGAGTGCGGTGAAATTATGCAACAACATTACCAGGAAAGCAACAAAGATGGTCCGAAGGCTCAGTGGCCATTGCAAAGTGGCACAACTTCAACCCGTAAAGTTGAACTTGAAGAGAGTTTGAACAAGGTTGAGTCTGCGCCACAGTCGCACCATATAGCAAGATAATTCCAGTAAAGTTGGTATTTTTTGGACAAAACTGGTTTATACAAACAGATCCTGCGAATATAAACACTTTTGAAGTGACTTGCGAAGGTGGCCGATTCACTTCAGCGCTTGCAATTTTAGTTAAGGAAATGTGAAAGGTGTGGGTGCTTTTTGTGATGATGTTGTGTCAAAATTTCGCTTCCATAAACTGCATAATGGACTCCAAAGATTAGCATAGAGCCTTGCGAGGACATTTGACCTCTTCCTTGAGCTGATGAAGTCGGCTAGCCTACGTGGTCATACAGAACAGTACAGGTACCCATGTAGGTCATTCAACCAGAAGCAGCATTTCTCTCGAAACCCTGATGAACTGAACAAATTTTTCTGAATTTCTAGTCGTGTTCTAGTAGAACATCTCAGGGGCATCTTCGTCATGAGTAATAGTGCGGATAAACGCCAGTTAAAAATTACACAAGAGCGTGTACAAGCAACCCTTGAACACGGAAGTGAATCGATGGTGATCTGCCTTGGAATCTCAATTCCGGTAGGCCACGGAGACTATTCAATGTTGCCCTTGATAAAGGAGGAACCATACATTATTATGTCTATTTTATCTGTCATTAATCTTAGGTAATTGTTCTTTTCCTCAGGGTGACCTTATATTATGAAACGGTGCAAAAATCGAAAAATAATTACAAAAAAGTTCGAAGAAAAGCTGCTCCCACCAAAATTGCGATACAGGGGTTATTCGTAGTGGGGAATCATTTGGTGATAGTGGAAAAATCACCAGTTGGCTGCTGGTCCCGGAAATGCAATATTTTAGGGTGACCTTATAGTTATGAAACGCACTGTATTTGGTGGGGGTCACAAAGTGATAACGACTGATAAGAGCAGATAAGAGGCGCTGAAACACAAATTTCACGAAATTCATAGTGCGCTTCGCAGCAGTCGTCAGGAGCTGATTTTGGGACATGATATAGGGGGTGGGACGGGAACATATTTGGTGGGGTCACAAAGTGATAACGACTGATAAGAGCAGATAAGAGGCGCTGAAACACAAATTTCACGAAATTCATAGTGCGCTTCGCAGCAGTCGTCAGGAGCTGATTTTGGGACATGATATAGGGGGTGGGACGGGAACATATTTGGTGGGGGTCACAAAGTGATAACGACTGATAAGAGCAGATAAGAGGCGCTGAAACACAAATTTCACGAAATTCATAGTGCGCTTCGCAGCAGTCGTCAGGAGCTGATTTTGGGACATGATATGGGGGTGGGACGGTAACATATTTTGTGGGGTCAAAAAGTGATAACGACAGATGAGGACTGATAATTACGATATGCGTACGAACGTAGAGATACTCGAAACCAGATTGCAGATAATGCATTTCATTTCAATATCATTTCATTAGCGTTATAATTGTAAACTCAAACACCTTTCGACCGCTACACCTTCTAGAGTTCTTGAGGATGAATGGGATGCTCGAATAAATATGATAATGAATACTGGGCATTCCGTTTTGAGATATTCGACCGCTAAATTACCTCGATACTCGACGCATGGTGGTTGTTTACATCATCACTTTAGCTGTGCACTTCACTGCGCTTATCAAACAGTGAGATACAGCCAAGATGGGCAACGGACAGTAATGCATTTAACGAAGCAGCTATAGTTAAGCGGTGAAACCAAAGCTTCACCGATTGTCAGTTCTATCAAAGGCTTCCGTGTCATGCGCGCGGTAGCGGGCGGAGCTAAACTGGCTCTTCTTTACGCATTTAAAACATTTTCAACATGTCAAGAGTTATGAGTAGGTCTCGTTATGTCTATGGTTGGCATATTTTACAGAAATGTTTGACACTAGCTAATTTAAATGGAATTTTAGAATGTGGCACGTCATATTAGGCGTCATATAACTAATGTTTTACATTACTAAGCTTAAGGTGAAATTCTGGTCAAGGCCTCTACGTCTTTTCCTAGTCTTAACACACGAGGAGTAGTTTCAACTATATCAAAATTCTACTGCACATGCGAACTCCCAGAGTTTTTTACCACCATCCCTTCAAAATCCGAGTTCCACTTCCAAATTTGGTATTCTCTCGATAATAAGATACGGTATGAAAGCCTAAAAGTGCCGTTGTACCTGGTATACTGCTACAGTCAAAAATTCCATGTTTGAAGGAACAATTTCGCCCAATTGTGGAGAAGGGTTGGGAGCAGGGTCAACCCTATCGTTGTTACTTTTTGAAATTTTTTACGACCCCCTCCCCCAAGGTGGATTTGATACGACCCCCTTTTCACACCTCGACCACCATCATCCTCTCTATAGTATTTAATTCTGATACCACTCAACCCCCAAACTCCGCCCACTTTTTCCTCCAAAAATGCCGTCGAGCGGGGGGGTATATACGCGCGCTGAAACGGCAACTTTTTTCCTACGCCCCTCAACAGTTTCACCTCAAACTCACATGTGGTTTCAAACGACTGAAACGGGTACGACCCCCCCCCCTCCTACAAACTCAACCAAGTACGACCCCCCGTTGTTACTAGTAACAGCGTAGGGTTGACCCTGGTTGGGAGCGAAAAAGAGGCGTGGTCCCATGAGCGAGCTACGTGCAAATCCGCATTGTCGTCAAAGGGCTAAAGGCAAAGTTTGGGCTCAGACCCACCTAATGAGCCCTTAAAGTGGCTAGAAGCGCATGGGACGCAACTGCAGGCGACTCGCCAAGTTCCCGCATCGAAATGCGTCACTAAGGCGCTAGGGGCCAAGGACTTTGACACGCTCCACCTGTTGCGACACGCTCCGCCCACCGCTCGATATCTTGTCTGCGTCGCAATGCTGATCTGCTCTCTCTTCTCGGACTTCTCTACCGCTCTCCGCGCTCACATTATCTCTCATCTCCCTGCCGGCCTTTTGAACTTCTCCGCAGCGTAGAGCAAAAGGCTCGTATTTCCTGTGTATTTCACGATTTTTTTTCTTTTTTCTCCACTGGCGGTCCACCTCCCACCCTACATCACATTTGAGTAGAATTACCTCATTAGGTTAAGCTTGAATCTTGCCTTCAAAGGAGAAAATCAGTCATGCTTTGTTGAGAAAAATATATAGTAGGCTCGAGTAATTTTATGCATGTTAATTGATGGTTAACTGCTGCCAGTGTCCACTTGGCGACTCTTCACATTATATACATGAGAGCGCTGATAAGCTGAGGTGAAGTTACCACTAACAATAAGAAGTCAAATTATGGTAAGAAGCTGCCTCTGTGATGAGATCAGGAGCACAACAGTCTGAGAGTCGAGAGGTGCGGTATCATTTTCAGCCTGGGCTAAGGCTCATGACCACCACCCTTATTCGAAAAAAGAGAATGAATGTCTCACGACCGTTATCTGTTTCGCGCGGGTCCCACGCGGCCTTCTTCTCTCTGGCATAGTCCCGCGCAGTCGCAGGGTCCGCTGTCTTTATCAGTCGTCGCCACTTTGCTCTGTCCAGGGCATCTTCTGCTGTGGCCATGACTTCACTTAGGTCCTTCTTGATTACGTCCTTCCACCTCTTCTTTGGGGCTCCTCGCGGTCGCTTGCCTTGTGCTTCGAAGTCCATCGCCTTCCTTATCGGGTGGTCCTGTGGCCTCCATGGCACCCGTTGCTGACCTTCCAGACATGAACTCGTACTGTTACCGGGAGATCGGGATCTGCTCTCGCAGCTTTGAGTTGACGTTAGCAACCGTAAGATTAAGGAAAGATAGTTGGTGGGCGAGCGTAAGCCCACGAAAATACGAAACCATGAGCTAAGAGCATATGGCTGTATGCAATAGGGCGCACTCCAGTATGAACGGATCGATGTTCAATAGTCTGACGATATCAGTCACGGTCTCTTACCTGTACGCTATCATTGTTAGCATTTTTATGTCAGAAACCAGGCGTAGCTGATTACCGGAGTGGGTCGGTGCTTTTCACCAAGGGGAAATCGTTACGCTCACATTATTACGCTCCCCCCTAGAATCGGGGTCTTGATACGACCCCTAACCTTGATTTGATATGAATAAACAAGTTGCATTTCAGTACTTTGAAGTATGCAGCCGCAGCCAAGGTGAATATCGATCGAGGATATCCTCGACAGGGGGGTCGTACTCGTGGGGGTCGGCAACGTCAGTGGCATCGTGGTGCAGATAGGAGTAAGAGGGTGTAGCGCAGCAGAAAACGAAGGATATGTGAAAAACATGATATAAAATATTCTTTGCAGGTTCAGTCGCTCCATTCCTCTACCTTTATGAGAAGGACGTATTTGAAAGCAGTACAAAGAATGAAAGTGCATCTCCGCAAGGAACGGCCACATGTGCACGCGCTGCAAAGGCACCTCCTCTACTACCACCCGCTCCCTCTCCCTTAATACCTCGTTGGGAATGCCACTGTTGTTAGAGGCCTTGTTTGTTGCAAAAACGACAATAGTGAAGAAAAGACCCTAAGCAATCGAAGCTGTTCACTAGGTCGTAGGAGTTACGGAGTGTGTTTACAGTACAGTTTCTGTCAGCAGTTCATCATCATACAAAACCTTCCAGTCGATTTTGCAACTTCGAGTGAAGGTCGTATGCATGGCCTACGCCCAGAAAAGTGGATGATGATTGCCCCTTTCCCTATCGCTCATGTTGGAAGAATTTATTGTAGATATATTCGAGAGTTACCAGCGAATTAACTTGCAATGGTGAAGGAGGGAGCGGCTTTTTAGGTGGCTGAGATCCGCCCTCGATAGGTCATTGGCGCAAATATCTCCTCAAATAGGAAATCGCAATCCGTCCGCTTTCCAAAACTGTCTTCGCTTTTCCAAAATCTTGCGGAATTAGTGTCGTGACTAGCGTCGCGACCTCGAGTAAAGATGCTTCAAGGCAAGCTGGTAAGAGGCAGGGCAAAATAGCACGCTTTCCCTCCATTTTTGACGATCTTGAGCGGTTTGGGCCCAGTGTTGGCCAGCATCTTCTTGAAGTTTCTTCAGGGAGTCTCTCCATCGTGTTGCAGGACGGCCAAGTGTGCGCTTCACGTCTCGTGGATACCAGAACGTAACGCGTGTGGTCCACCGATCATCCATGCGTCTGACCACATGTCCGGCCCATCGTTTCTTTGCGTCCCACGTATACACTGCGGCGTCACGGATACCAGACATTAAGCGCAGAGATGCATTACAGGCTAGAAATAAGCCGTTAGAAGTTAG
>MU868468.1:49424-90416 GCA_036418205.1 Ostertagia ostertagi | reverse complement strand
GAATGACCGTTGGACCGAGCGGGTTAGCGGAAACTGTGACGCTCGGGACGTCCAACGAGTAATGGCGACCGCGGCGATGGGTGCAGATTCCTTGCACGAAGCTCCAACGGAAGGATGTTCGGGTTGGTCCCTCGAGCAAGGAGGATCATGGACCACCGTGAACGCGACCAGGCCGGGGGCTCGAATGGAGTAGTTGTAGCGCGCGCTCGTAGCCATTCATGATAAACGGGACGACAGGTGATACAGTGAGGATACAAGGTATCCCAAGGATTTCGAGCGAAAAACAGTGAGGAGGAGTTCTGAAACGGAACGGAAACAGTTACGCCGATAGATAATACGGTGAGTCGTTTTTGGCTAGGTCTGTTTGAATGCACGCGTGCTACCTGAGCAGCGTATCTTTTTATTTATATACGATTTCTTCGAGATTTCGCGTGTTCTATCTAGTTGCTTCCATTCACTGGAAAGGCTCGATTCAGGACATGACCAGCTCTTTGGAGCGGCCTTTTGATTATACAGATTAGCCTCCCGTCTACCGCCAGGACTTCTTTCAACCCTGCGCCAAAGCATATCTATCTCGCCTAATGGTCCCTTTCTAATATACAACCGAACAACAATAAACCACTACAAAACATGGAAGATGAATATGCACAAGGGTGTTTCAAACAACAGTAGAAGAGGACACAATCATGAGTTTGACAAAAGTAGATTTTATATTTAGAATAATCATCTCATCAATAATTCATCGCTCCAAACTGCATCCAGCTGACCAGTGCAAGACACATGTTGGAAAAATAAGAACGAAGTGTGTAGAGGAGGTGCAATTGGATATAGCCGTTTTGAGGAGTGATTGGATAAAAACTATTCGTGCTAGCAAAACTCTTGAGATATAAGTCTCAAATCATTAGGAAAGTAGCCCGAGTTAGCGGTAATTAATGATTATAAAATAAAATCAGAGTATAGCCATGTAAGATATCGAACGGTTCATAACAGCGGCTTTTACATTAGGTGGTACGAACCACAGTACATAAAAGATCTACACAACAAATACAGATACAAAAAACGGAACAAAGTTTAGCCTATATATAAAATAGAAGGTAAAGTGAGCACATTGGGAGAAATAGAGCTTGTATATCATATTTTTGAGCGGCTTTTGAATAAATCAAGACGAGAAAAGAAGACAACGTTTATTGCCATGTGTGAGAGTAATACTGCCGAACATCAGGAGTATTATTCATTATGATAGAAGCCGAGAAACGTTTGAATGTGTCGGCTTGCGGGGTGATGTGTGTGAGGTGGTGTAGTTCTGTAGTCCGGAACAAACTTCGCTCACGGTAAACCAGAGGGTAGACAAGGACAACAAGGTTGGGAAGATGTTTGATGTGATTGAATAACACTAGCGGAACTATAGTAAACACGCGAATCAGACAAACTCAGTCTAGTGCGACAGAGGTTGCTTGCGTGGCGTAAGAACGGAAATGAGCAGGGTGGAGTGGAGGGAGTTCTGGAGGAGGCAGAGAATAAGGGAAAAGGAGAGGGAAGGCTAGAAGGATGGTATAGCGGGGTTATTTATGTGGCGCGTATTTGGCTACTTCAGAGAGGTCTGTTCCCGGTATCCTTAGCAGGAATGACAGGTGACTGGCGGAGTCTGGGGGAGAGTGCGTTGAGGGGGCACATAATGGGGGACCACGGTTGTAATATCTGGAGACAGACAGAACAGACAGGACGTAGCTGCGATCAGAGGAGGGGTGATGGTTCGTTATAGCACTCGCACTTCCTTTGACATTTCGAGGTAGGAGGCTTTTTAGTCCGTATGGGTCAGTTGTGACGCGAATGAACGGATTGACCACATTGTAAAATCGAATTGAGTCTTAGAACGGTCACTGGGTAACGTTAGAAGCAAAAACGAAGTTGAAACCTATAGTGAACTGTGGAACACGACGATCCTGCTATCTGCCAGCATGCCTTTCCCCCCAAAGTGAACTGGAGACAGAATCATGGATTTAGTTGTTGTGGTGATCGTGTAGGATAGAGAGTTATTTATCTTGTCGCTTTCAACGGCAGGTTGTTGGTTCAATGTTTCTAAACCTCGCGATCTTTCGGCATCATTGGCTCAAATGATGCAGGCACTCAGTACTTAGGATGCTTGAGACTGACCCCCCCCCCGGATTGTCAGCCGGCGCGGCGGGTTGCAGATATGTCTTTCCGATAGTGCTCGCGGCCCGAGGGGTCTTGGGGCTTCTGTGTCCGGTCGGCCGTTTAAGGGACACAAGATATTACGACTGGTTGGTTGTGCTGGGGGTGTGGCGGGGGTGTCTGGGAGGGTGAGGGGGAGTGGGGGCGCAAGGTGGGAATGGTGGTTCTGCGCGGGATGGGGGGGATTATGACTGAGGCAGTGCTATTGTTGCTCCAAGGTCATGACTTTTATGATCAAATGCCTGCAGAATCGATGTGCTGTGATTGAAGCTGTATTGGAGTCCTGTGGTTGACATAGGTCTGAATGTGTGCAGGTTGTATTTCGTTGGACGGCTCAGTGTTGGGCTATTTAGACGAGCGAATCATTGAATGGCTGAGGTGGATGAGCCGCTTTTCAGCGAGATTTTGTTGAAGGCGGTTTGAATCGACGTACTGGGGAGCAGGTCAGCCAACTGAACGGAGTTGAATAGGGCGGACTCGGAGCTTGCGATCATTAATGCGTTATCCTCAATGTACACTTCTTTTGAATAAACGGGGCCATCAGCTGTTACGACGTAATCATATTCTCGGAAGGATCGTTTTATGTTTTAGACTGGAGGCTCCGAAGGGGTATATGTACCCGCTCAACGTCTTCGATGGAATTCTTCATTAAGAGAAATGACAGTAGGACCGCTTAGTGGAAGGGTTTGGCGATGACTTGATTTCTAGTTAGAGTGTTGGGAACGAATACCGCAGCGAAAGGACTTGATTTCGGTGCCAGATAGATTAGCGAGGTGGTCAAAGGCTTGCTCGTGGCGAATCTAATTCAGACTGTTTAGGCGATCGAGAGGGTGCTCCGGACGCATACCATCGACGTCACATCCAGCTGGCGGGAAGAATATCACGTTCCAGAAAGCAGTGAGAGAGATTAAGTTGATTAATGGTAGCACTGCCTATACGCTTTCTCAACTGCACAGCAAAGTCATAGAATGTAAAGCAAAGAGACGAACACATAGGGAATTGAAGCAATTCAGAAAGTAGTAGCCTCGCGCAGCAGTGCAGGTAAACTTTTTCGACGCACTGGGTTCTTCGGAAGCGCGCTCCCACCTTGAGGTTGGTTCCAGGATGGAGATCACTAGGAGAGTCAGAGAGCGGGAGTAATTGGAGAATAAACGACGTGCGATCACCAGAAAGGACGATGCGTAAAGGAAATCGCAAGGGAGAATGGGAGCAATATCAATATGAATGTAACAGTTCAGGATATGCCAAAGAGGAGATCACGGAGATGGTTTGGTACCCTTGAGACTTACGTTTTTTTAAATCGGATCTACCTGCGCTCTTCGCATTTGCTTCAATTATCCCCTAACATGAACAGGGCAACCAGCTTGTCAGAAGGTGGTCTGGATGAGTGGTATTTTGGGGGCGGTTGCCTTACTGACCTGGGGATACTTGATGTCAGGAGGCCCTGCGCGCCGATAGGGGTGCCTCTGTGCATCCCCCTTCGCTGAGGGATCTTTTGCTTTAATAATTGGCATTAATGGCGTTTACAACCACGACATTTTTTTACCGAATGATTGAGTGTCTTCAAATGACACAAGGTTTACAGAAAACATGTTTGAATAAGGGTTCAGCTATTATGGCGCCGCGCGCCTATCGGGTCATGCACGAGGGTACGGAGTTACAAATCGATGAGTATCCAGAGGGGCCGGGTTTGCAAGCCAGCAGAATTTTTGGTCGAGTTTCTTATCTGTTGCAGATCGCAGCCACCCGCCCGCGCGTATCTACCATCGCGAAGGTTTTTAACTGTAGTGGATATGGTCCCCAACGGTTTGATGCTTTCCTTCCCGTGAAATTTTTTAGTGGTTCCAATACAGCTTGCTCCTGTTAGCCGTCTTTCCCTCCCCTGGCAATCATTTACTGAGTAGAAGGAGCAAAGGATTTGATCAGTTAAGTGTGTTTCTCGTGTAGGATTTGCCTGATATATTTCATGGGTTTACATCGCACCGTGTAGTATTTTATAGTACACTTCCTCCAATTGTTCTGTACGTCTATGAGTGTCAAGTTAGATTTTGTTGATCAGAGAGTCGTGCTCGCCCAATTATGCTTGGTTGGAGAGTAGGCCAGACCCTAGGGCGAGCAATTGGCTTATCGCGGATATCTTCACGGTTCATCGTGGCGCCAGCACACCGGCGTCTGTGGTCGCAGCTCTGTCACGTTTCATGACGCGGTTCTGCCAAGTGTCGTCACTTGGGCATGCTTCTCCTTTCGGATAATGTCAGGGTCAGAATAGACGCATCCCGCTTTAAAACGTGAATCTTTTCCACAGTCTTTATGCTCGGGGTGGGTCGCGGCGTAGGCTTTTAGAGGCTGCTACTGTTTCTTGAGCACCGGTCCTTTGAATTTACCAGTTGTTGGTGCTCGATCGCATGCGGGTAAGCACTCTCGACTTCGCGCCGGGAAAGGTGGTTCGCTTTAACGCATCGAGATGGAGCGTCGATTTCATCCGATAGAGTCAGGAGACGTCTTCCGAGGGACGCACGAGTCTCTGTGGTGTCTAGGGCGCAAGCCCGCACACCCGCCGGCGCCCCCGTGGAGTTTCATTCTTGGTCCCTAGAACGTTGATTTGCCACGGAACAACTCGAGCCCTTACAGACACTTTCTCTCCTGCCCCCCCCGCCCGCACTCATGCGTCCGGTTTTTTGGTCTTTCTTTGCCGCTCCTTGCTTCGCTTCTAAAAGTTCCAGAGCGTCTCTGTTCGTGCAACGGCTTGTCACATTGTGAGAGCTAATTGTCTGCGCTTCAGTGCCGCGTGTTTCGCAATGGCGAGGCTCGGCCCTAGGCCAACTCGATTCCTATGGCCAGACACTCTTCTGTTTCCGTGGCGCCACAGTTCCACTTGCGTCCCGTAAAAAGGTGCGGACAAGCAATGTCGCGTTTTCAAGCCACGTTGGGAAGATGCCATCGCAGCGCGCCCCGCCGTCAGTTACTCTCGCCTTCTACAGCAGTTTCGCTGTTCAACTGCTTCTCGTGACTTCACCGCGGTTTCGGATCCCCGTTCGCTACGGAGACCTTGCATTCCTATCGATCCAGCGGTGTCCAGAATCCTAAGAGCGAGCCGTAATTCTCAACCCTGTCGCTCACACGCCGCGGGGCCATCCTTTCTGAGTGGGTTTTTTTGCGGTGTGCACCGGAGAACTGATTAAAAGCTTGTGGGATGCTTCCGCTTGGGGCTCATGTTGTGGTTACACCGCAACTGATGGTGGAGCTTGAGGAGGAGACTCCCAAAGGCCCATGTTCAGCCCAGAGCGCGCGTGGGAGGAGGTGGGTGCGGTATCGTGTGTGATTTCTTTCGGAGGTAGTCACAGTGGACGAGTACTGCCTGCCGCAGGTCGTTGTCGGCGCACTATGCACAGGGAACCGACTTCTTCTTGCCGTTCGCAGCACGTGTAGATGTGTGTTGCGTCGGTCGGGCGAGGATGCCCGGGTGGTCCGTGTTGTGTGGTCATGGGGGGTGTGGGTGGGGCCCGGGAGGTGGCGCCCAGGGGATTGTAGGTGCGTGTGGAGCTCGGAGTGGAAGGTGCGCGTCTGACAGGGGGTGTTGTGGGGGGGGTGGGCGAAAGCGCGCGAAAGAGAGTCGTTGGGCTTGGTGCTGGAGGGAGAGGAGCGAGCGGGGAGGCGGGGGGGGGCGTGGGGGTGAGGGACTTGGCTCGTATGTGGGACTTGGGCAGGGGAGAGTGCTGGTAGTAGTGGGTGGGTGTGGTGATTCGTTGTAGTGGGTGCAGAATTAAGGAGGGGTGGTGCTGTAGTGAGTGGGTGGCGAGTGGGAGTGTGGGATGAAGCCTTTGCGTGGGCCTGGCGCGAGATATTCGCGCGGGGGAGTGTGTGTGTTGTTGGGTGAGGGAGGTGTGAGAGAGGTGTGGTGGGCGCGTGGAGCGATTTAGGTGGATTGGGTGTGAGGTGGGTAGCGGTGGATGGGAGGTTTGGTTGGAGGTTGGACCTGGCGGGGGACAGTAGTGAGAGACGAGATGTGGGGGGGGGGCGGTGGAGGGGGGGAGGGGGAGGCGAGGAGAGTGGGGTTGGCTGGTGGTTAGGGTGGCCTCGTTGTGTAAGTGTTTTTGGGGATGGTTGGAGTGAGCAGAGTAGGAGAGTGCAGGGCGGTTTATTCAAGAGGTGTGGGGGACAGTGAAAGTGGGGTCGCGGGAGAGACTGGTTGGGGGTGCGGGGGGGATGGTTGCAACGGGAAGGCATTGAGATGAAGGCTTGACAAGATGAAGTACTGTCGCTTTGCTCAAGAAGTGATCATGACCGGGAGCTTGAAATCAGTGCGATGCGTGGTGGCGGTCGTGGGTGCGAGATGGTGTGCAATAATTGGTGGTTAGCGAACTTAATTTGACACGTCTACTGCGGAACTGAGATTGTTCTTCTAATACTCATATGCAAGCTTGATGGAACGAAAATTGATGCCATTAAAGTCGTAAGGAATTAATGGGGGCTTGGGCAATACGGTGATGGAATGTACCTAACGCAGAATTTAGCAGGGGAGGCAGGAGGACGAGTCTAAGCAGAGCAGTGATTTTTGATTCAGCTAGAACGACGAGGCATAAAATCTGCTTCGCGGTCCACTTCTATTGCCAGTCTCATAACTAAACCGTTAGACGTAACTAAGTGCAGGGAACCGGCGAAGTTGAGACGGAGGGGGCTGGGGTCAGGTCATCAGCTCGTTGCGGAAAGCGGCGTTGCTGGAAGCCTCTGTCCTCAAGCAAGATACGAGGCCTGTCGATGTCCTCGCCCGTTATTCACCCTACCTATCACGCAATCGAGCCGCCGCTGCCCTGAAGCGTCACCTATCGTGTTGCTGGGTAGCCTACCGAGCGCTACATAACTTTTCCTACCGTCCCCATAAGGATTTTCATGACCATGCGTTCGAATTTTCATTAGTAGTTTCAACCACAGGGTGTGCGGACCTACTGGACCCATAGTTAAACATCTTCAGGGCCAGTCAGTAATCGCTCTTATGTCACAGTCATCAAAGATTGCATCGCATGTCACCAAAAGGAATTTCTTTCTATGACAGCGTTTTTGATCTGCGATTGATGACGGAGACCAGAGCTCTCGACAGCGTCCTGTACTTGCTTGAGGAGAGAGGCTTCCAGCAACGCCCCTTCCGCAACGAGCTGGATGACTCTGACCCCATGCTTGTTCATTCTGCGCGGAGTCCCTGCATCTTAGGTGTAGTTAAGGTGTAGGTAGGAGACTGGAAAATAGAAGTGTGCGCGAAGCAGGATTTACTTCGTCGTTCTGCTGGATCAAAAATCTTGTCTGCTTAGACGTCGTTCGCTGCCTCCTGCTAAATTCTGGTTAGGTCATTCATCACGTTAGTTTCCCGACCTAGATTCATGTAGCTTGAGCATCGTAAGTGTTCGTTCCATCAAGCGTTGCTATGGTATTAGAGAACAATCTAGTCCGCGTAGACGTGGTCACAATTAATGTTCGGCTACAACCAAGTATTTCACACATGCTATCGCACTCAACCCACCCAGCATTCGCACTGGTTGTTCAATGCTCCGTGTCATGATCACGTTTTGAGCAAAGCGGACATGATGTAGTTGTCAATGTGTCAATCTCATGCCTTCCCGTTGCAACCAGGAGCAAACAGTTTCTGGACCATTGTGCATGTCACTTTTGAATAAAGTCTGATCTCTATTGAGTATTCAAAGTTCCAAAAAATGTACAAAGATGCAATAGACAGAAAATTTGCTGCCGTGTCCTGCTTTTTCACCCGTCCAGCATGGTGTTTCTCACTCGCAGGTCATACGTCGTCTATGGGTTAACCCTATGACTACTGGTGGGACACATGTGTCCCACTTCGTAGCCAAGAACACTACCACAGTTCCGGGGAATATTGTGGCAGAAGGGTTCATTTAATGGCTGAGCTGTGCACATATAGAGAATTTTTAATTCTGACATGACAAATAATTGTCACAAGCTAAAGCGAGTCATCCTGCGTAAGTTAATAGAGCAAGTCCTACCACGGGTGGGTGTGGTTCTCTAGGACAGGAAGCGACTTTTTTGCGTTTCGCAGCACAAAACATTGTTCGCTGCGGGAATCTTGAGTCCACAGATAAGTCGCTGCGGACCTCGGGTCCACTATAATCAGCAGAGGACCCGGGGTTCCTGCGGCGAAAAACGTTTCGTGCTGCGAAACGCGAAAATGTCGGTTCCTGTCTTAGTGAGGCACACCTGCGCAGGTTACTGGTCACTGTGCTTAACTCCGAAAAAGGTAATTCAAGGATCGCACACTCTTCATGCTTGTGCTGCTGCTTTGAGTCTCTCACTAAGTCACTATATCAGTTGCAACATGAGCCAACGAACGATCACAGAGTTTTAAGTTTCATCAGCCAAAAACCACCTCAAAGTGGCCGCGGCGTTTGACGACAGTGTTGAGAATCCTACTCTTAGGATTCTGACAGCCCGGCTGACTCGGAAGTGGAATCAGAGATCTCCTGTAGCGACAGTGATTCCGAAACGGTGGAAGTTGACGAAGAGTCAGTTGAGCAGGAACTGCTGGTGGAACCAGAAGTATTACTACCGCCTGCGTACTGCATTTCTTCCCAAGCGTGGTCTCAACCCGACATTGGCTTTTTACCACGCTTTTTACCACGAATGAATGTGCCAGTGGAAACAAAAGTTCTGGGTGCCATAGATCGATTTTCTACCGAGGTCGCAATTGCGAAGCAACTGACTGCAGACAATTTGCTGCTCCACATTGCATTTTGCACGAACAAACGCTTGGAAATTTTAGAACACAAGACCAAGAGGAAGACCAAGAAACTGACGCAGAAGAAATTCTGTTAGTGAGGTTGTCAACTTGTCATAAGTCAACTTTCTTCCAAAATAAACTTCAACTTGCCCGAGAAGCCACAGAACTCGTCTAAGGCCTACCATATCGATGAACTCATTTCATGCGTTAAACCAACCTTTCCCCGGGCGCGGAGTGAGAGTTGCTTACCATCGACGAGCAGATGGTAAAGTTCAAAGGACGGTCTTCAATGAAACAGTAGATGCCTCTAAAGCCTGCGAAAAGAGGCATAAAACTGTGGAAAAGATGTAGTTTTAAAGCGGGATGCGTCTACGACCTGAACATCTATGCCGGAAAGGAAACATCAAGTGTAGACGGAACTTTTGGAGAACGCGTCATGAAGCGTCAATGAGCTGCGACTACAACGCATGTGCTGCGCACAATGAAGGATGGATCGCGAAAAGAAGTTGAATGCCCTATGCTGTCTACTTCTACAACAGCATAATTGGGCGGAGCAGATCTGTCTGATCAAAAATCTAACTTGACGACTTCAATAGACGTTCCAGAAAATGGTGGAGGAAGGTGTACTATAAAATACTACAGGTGGCGATGTAAACGCATGGATAATATATCAGGAAATCCATCACGAGAAAACAAAGCTGATCAAATTCCTTGCTCTTCTTGCTCAGTAAATGATTGCACAGGGGAGGGAAAGGACGGCTAACAGGAGCAAGCCTGGTATGGGGAGACCACTAAAAAAATTTCAGGAGGATCATCAACGTTGGGGACCATATGCCACTACAGTTAAAAACGCTTCGGCGATGTAGATACTGCGCGATGTCAAAGAAAGAAACTCGAACAAAAATGCTGTGTGCTGCTTGCAACGTGCCCTTGTGTATATCATATTTTACTCCGTACCGTTCATACCATATAATGCTGACCTTTTCAAATCTTTTTTTGTAAAATTTTTTGGGTCATTGAAGACTTCAATATTGTAAAAAAATGTGTGGTTGTAAGCCCATTAATTGCCAATTTATTAAAGAAAAAGATCATGCGAGCGGAAATGGTGGTATGACAAGACGACCCGCTATCGCGCGCATGGTCCCTGGATCAAATCCCAGGTCACACCCAACGTACATCATCTAAATTTCTACAACTGGTTGCCTGTTGCTGGGAGGGATAATTGTAATGCAAGACACATAAATCGATCTTAAAAAAGTCGTAGTCCAAGGGTCAAACAGTGAGTGATGCTCCTGGAAATGAACTTTACATTCATTGATGCCTGCATCCCGCGACCATCACGTACCTCTGGTGATGACGTTCGTTGATTACAAGAAGGCGTTTGATTTAGTGATCAGTGGAACCAACGAAGGTGTGGAGGGCGCTCGAAGACCAGGGCGTCGAAAAAGTGTACGTGGATGTGCTGCGCGAGTGCTACACGAATTGCTCAACAGTGTTTCGCCCTTGCTACAATGACGTTGCTGTTGCAGTTGAGAAGGGCGTAAGGCATGGCGATCCAATATCACCTAATCTCTTCACTGCTTGTCTGGAATCTGTGATACGCCGCTGGATTTGACGTCGATGGTATGCGTCGGAGTCACCTTCGATTCGCTGATAATATTGTCTTGATGGATTCGCCAGAGCATGCCTTTGAGATGCTTAATCTTCTGGACGAGAAATGATGTCCTTGCGGTATCGTTATCAACACTACTAGAACAAAGGTCATGCAGAATCCCTTCTCAACTAGCGCCTCTGTACTCCTAAAAGGAAGTCCCATCGAAGACGTTGAGGGGTACATATACCTTGGGAGCCAGCTGAACATGAAGAACGATCCTTCCGGAGAGATAATGAGACGTCGTAAGGCTGGATGGGCCGCGTTTAATTCAAAAAGAAGTGTTACAGAGGATACGAAAGATCGCAAGCTCCGAGCCGGCCTATTCAATTCGTCAGTGCTACCTGCCCTCAGCTACGCCGGAGAAACCGGCCTTAACAAAATCGCTGGAAAAGCGGCTTCAGTCCACTCAGGCATCAATTGAACGTCGTCTAATAGGCCCAACGCTGAGCCGTCAACGAGAATTAAACCTGCACAGATGTCAGAGCTATGTCAAAGAGGACGTCCCAATACACGTCAATGAGGCGAAGCATCGATTTGCAGGGCATTTGATCAGAAGAAGTGATGGACGTTGGAGCACAAAGACTGCTCAGTAGTATCCTCGCGAGAAGAATTGGCCACTTGGCCACTCTCCCTTACGTTGGGCAGACTCCTTGGCATACAGAAACAACGTGTATGATCCTGTGTCCCTTAAGGTGGCCGTACACTGGACACAGAAGGCCCAAGACCGCGAGCAATGGAAAAGAAGTTGGGACCCGCGCCGTGCTGATCATCGGGTCGTCTAAGCATCTAAGTAAGTGAGGTGCCTGCATTATTTTGAGCCAAACTGATGCCGAAGATCGAGAGTTGAGAAAAAGTTGAACCAACAATCACTTGCCTGTTTGAAAGGCGACTAAGGAAAATATTGCTATGTACAGAGTCACGAGCAGACGTAAATCCATGATTCTGTTCCAGGTTTCACTTTGAAAGGATGCTGAAGTAGAAGGATCGTTAGTGTTCCACAGTTCAGTAGGTTTACGTGCGTTGTTTTGCTTCTAGGACCGTTACCCCAGTGGACCGTTCTAGGCTCAATTTCGGATTTTTAAATGTTGGTCAATCCGTTTCATGTCGCTGTGAACAACTGACCATAGTGACTAAAGGCCTCCTACGTCGAAATGGTCAAAGGAAGTGAGGAGTGCTATGAACGAACCATCACCCCTCCTCTGGGATCGCACGGCTACGTCTGGTCGTGTTCGTGTCTGTCTCAGCATATTAAAACCGTGGTCCCGATTTTGTGCATAACGCATCCTCAGATTCTGCCAGGCGACTGTTTCTGCTAAGGATAGGCGGGAACACCTCTCTGAAGTACCAATCTGCGACCACATAATAAACCGCGTATCCCCTTCTCTTCTAGCTTCCCCTTCCTTGCCTATTTCCCTCTGCCCCCTCCAACTCCCTCCATCCACCCCCGCTCATCCGGCTGCCACGGCAGCACTATGTAGAATGAGACTGAGTGTGTTCGATCGGTGTTTATATAGTCGCTGTGGGTGTTATCATGATCACATCAACATCTCCAAGTGTTGTCCTTGCTCCCTGGTTTAGTGAGCGGTTGGTCCGGACGTACAGAACTACACACGCCACACCACACGCCCGACCAAAGCCGACACACCAAAGTTTTTTCTTCGGTTATATAATGGAAGTAAGACCGCTGATGTGGCGCTATACCAACCCGACAGGAAGTAAGACTGTTGTTCTTCGTTTTTCTTTTGATATTCAGAAAAGCCGCCAGGAAAAAATGCATGAACAGTTCTAACTGATGTGCGCACTATCCTTGCTAATTTTTATAAAGCGCTAACTTTGTGTGTCGTTTGTGTATCTATGTTGTGTATTATGTATGTATGTGTGTCCGTGCCGAAAATTGAGGCGAGGAAAGGAAGCTCATGCGGATATTACAAACCGCTAGACTAATTCTGGTAGCCTTACAGGATTTGGAGATACTCAATGTTGTGTTGGGTAAGGATAGGTTTGTGATACACTCTTCAGGGCTATATAAAACTCTGCTTAAGCAACTTCCAGTTCAATTCCCACATCGTGGCTAGCTAGTGCAGCTGGGAGGCGCAGAGCTGAAGAGAGAGGAAGGAAGGATGAGGAAGGAAGCGAAAAATCTACAGCAGGCGGCCGTCTAAATCATAGCTCGTGGTTCGCGGCTAGTCTGCAGTTTGTGAAGCCACCGACAATTGGGTTGCATACGCGTCCACTTCTACGAGTGCTTGGTTGTCAAACGAGAGAAGGGAGCCGAATCAGCGGAGGAAGAAGCTTGGCGTCAGGAAAGGACAGGTCCTGGCGGTTGGACGGGAGCTAATCTGCGTAATAGATCAACCAAAGCCGCTCCAAAAAGAGTCTGGTCAGTCTGTAACGGAGCCGTAATATTCAGTCGAGATGGGAGAACAGATGAGAGCATAGCGAAATCTCGGAAGAGATGCATATATGATTGAAAGTAAAAAGATACGGACTGCAAGGTACAAGCGTCGCGCCACTTCAGAACAGATTAGCCGAAAAACGGAAGATCAGGCCGGGTATTGCACACTCGGGGTGGACGAGCCGCTCGCCGTTCAATGACCCCTTCAAACAGGCCCGGAGGGAACCTGGTATGTGGATCAGGAGCACCTGGTCAGTTGCACTCTGCGGTGCCCGTTGATCAGTGCAGGAATTGCCAGAGGGGGCGCTACCAGAAACGTCTTCCCATTCGTCCCGTCGCGTGCTAAGGGTGGTCGCAGTGGATCCTGCACTGACTCGAGGGACAACGACTTATTCCTTATCGTTTAGCCTTCAGTGCAGGAAGTCGGGCGGCGGTCGTCCAGTATGCGTGTTGAACAGGATTCTCCCAGGGATCCCAGTCGGTAACCGGCGTTGGTCGCAACGGTCCGATTCGCAAAATCGCATGGACGGCGGCCCCGACCTTATCTTTGATTCCTTGGCCGAAAACGGCAAGCGTCCCTGATACTTTCGATCGCTGCCGTAGTTCCGAACTCCGGATTCCCCTCTTGCACTTGCCTGGTATAGGTACTCATTGCCACGTGCCTCTCTGGCAAGCGGCGTTGACTAACGGCTGACCGCAATCGCCGTGCCGCCTGCGTCAGGAGTCTCAATTTTCTGAGGCGTAGGTTTTATGGGCAGGAAGGCGAATCGAAGAGGCTGGCACGGAGGCGGATGTCTTCGCTTCTTCACCTACTCGCCTCGATGGGTTGCGTATGTTACGCCCTCCCCATAGCCGACTTCGTTCTTGCCTTCATCTGCTCAGCTCTGCGACTAGATCTCATCATATTGATTTCCCGACCTAGGTAAACGACCTAGCTACCGCGGTGAATGGAGCAGGGGCGCACGAACTGTCTGAGTTCATCTTGTCGACGCAAAAGCACGATCTCATGGTTATCAAGCAATTCCTGAAGCCCTCTCACCTTCTGTTGGACTGGGAGTTCACCCGATTGGACATGTTCCAGTAACGAGATAGACCACATCAAATCTTCAAATCGAAGGTTTTGGCCTGACCGACGTTCGCTGTTGTTCCGAAGTTCTAACACGGCGATCGGCACCAGTCCGTCATCCTCCGCGGGACAAGGTGGGGTGCCACGTGTGGTCGGGATGCGTTGTTTGAGAGAGCCTCAAGGAGTTCCAGGAAGCGTAACTCGCGAGGACAGTCATTCAAACTGGAGCGACTTCGCTTCCGCACTCGTCCAGCTTATGGGAGGATTCCGTTATAGAGAACATCGACGCAGGAATATCATCGGGCTCGTGTGAAGCAACCTTCAACGAAGGAGTGGCAGAAGGGCAGAGAGTTTGCAAGTTAGCCAAGGACGGTCGTCTATCGGAAACTCCTGCCGGAAGCTGCATACGTGCCATACTTGGACCCGCACGAGCTGCAGGCAGAGTCACAACTCACTGTCCGAGCTTGGCGACAGAGCGCTATCAGAGTGGCGATATAAGGAAGAATTTCGAAAGAGCGAAGAGGCCAGGAGCAGTTTTAGCTGAAGCTGCCAGAGGCTGGGAGGACATCGCGCAATTGCCCTCAGCCGAAGCTTTAGCCCAGCTAACAAGACCATAGATACCCTGGCCTCTCCGACGTCTGGAATGGAACAGTTATACTGCATCCAACGAAGGCAATGGAGAAAAGTCATCAAACATCGACTTTACTCGGCATCTCTTCGATAGGCCATACCATTCTGCCTACTTATTCAAACCGCAAGGAGGATGGAATACGTTGTCCCCTCAGTTCTCTTTTCCGAGTCCGACACGCCATCAAGTCTGTGAATAATTGTAGCAGCGTGCCCGATCTCCGACATGGGTTAAACGAACATCTGAAGAACGTGATCGCCGCCCAGTTATCGAATGCAAGAATATCTGGCTCACTCTTCACGCGCTACTCGTCGGAATGCAAGCTAGTCCGGCACATCCAAGGTGGGAAACACAGACAGGAGCCGAGTGTTGCCTAGTACAAGAAGGGAGACTGGACGACACTGCAATTCATCGCCCGATCGGCCTGCTGTCTGTAAATCTAATAACACTATTCACGGGTATGCGAGATCATATCCTCATACAGATCAGCAAGAATACTGATGAAAGGGACAGGCCATCAGCAAAGCAGGGTTTCGAAGAGGGTTCAAGCAGCGATCGGACGCCCATATCCACACGTTACAAGACTCATTGAAGATTACTTCACGAGACGTACAGATCCCGCTTTGTCTCACATTCATCCGACTTGAGAAGGCCCTTCGCGGACTTCTGTGGACAGACAGAAGTGTCCATCGAGACTTGGGCAACCAGGCGTCCCTACTCAGTAACATCCCAGGTTAAATCTTCGTGAGGTCTCTACAGCAACTTTACCAACCACGGATCCTCACATTCTACAAGGAGGTCTCATCGACGTCAAGAGAGGGTCGCAAGCGCGACCAACCAATCTAGCCAAACATTCAGCGCCGGCTCTCGAGAACGCATCGTCACTGGAATGGGAAGACATGGAGTGATAGGTCGACGGCCCGCAACTACACCAACTACGTTTTGCCTGACGACGTCGCTTCTTATACACGCCGCACCATCGAGCAAGCGGGAGCGAAAATGCTGGCATGACTTCGAGCTGCCCGCCCTGTGGTAATGTCCGTCTACAGCTGAACTAACGAAAGACGATGTTATGAGAAACGGATGGGTTGTCTGACTGCCAGGCCGATTCACCGCTCCACGGAAACGAACATCACCAGTGCCCAGCTACGTGTACCTATAGGTCGGGAAACTCAATATGATAACCCGACCAAAAAAAAAAAAAAAAAAAGGATAATGCTCCAGAGCTAGGCAGCGAGGAAAACGAGCGGCCTTGGGAGCTATAAGAACGATCGAAGGAGTAGTGAAGAGAGACGGAAAAGATAAACATCGCCTCCGTGCTACCACCTCTTCGATCCGCGTCCCTTCCTGCCTAACCACTGCCTCAGAAGACTTGACTCTTTACGCAAGCAGGACGAGCATGCGTCACGTTATCGCAACGCGGCTGTTCGAGAGGACGATGCAGGTGTTCGACGCCTATAAAACACTGCAATTGCAGAGGGAAATCGAGGAGTGCGAACTACGACCAACGATCAAAGATCAGGGACCGCTGCCGTTTCGCCAAGGAACGAAGATAAGTGGGGCCGGCACACGTCATCGGCGATTCTGCGATACGGTCTGACCCAAGCGGTTTTACTGACTGGATCCCGTCGGCAGTCAACACGAATACGCTGGACTGGCCCGACCCGCCGCCCGATGGTCAGACTGCTTCACGAAAAGCTCTGAACTAAAGGATGGAGAACAGTCGTGTCCCTCGACGAGAGGGTCACCTGACAACTCTGGCACGCGGACAGGACGAAATGGAGACCTTCGCTGGCGCCCGCTCCGACGCAATTTCGAGAATCAACGACGACCAGGTGATACAGGGATACAGGTACACGTAAACTGAAGCCATTGTGTGTTCTTTCGTTAGGCTTATCTGTAGACCGCCTTACCACAGGCCGCGTTCGAGAAATCGGTCAGCATCTTGCTCCGCTTGCTCGATGTTCGACGTTATAAGAAACGATGTCGTCAGCAAACCGAAGGTGGTGTAGTTGCGGCCGTCGAACCTCACTCCCATGTCTTCCCATTCCAGTTGAGCATGACGTTCTCCGAGAGCGCCGCTGAAGAGTTTGGGCGAGATGGTGTCGCCCTGTCGACCTCCTGCTCTTAGCGTCGATGATGACCTCCTTGTAGAAATGGAAGATCCTGGTCGTAAAGTTGCTGTAGCAGCTCACGAAAATCTGAGTTACTGGTACGGGACCCCCTGGTCTGGCCCAAGGCTTAACGATGACTCGCTCTGTCTCCACAGAAGTCGAAAAGCGTTCTTCAATCGATGACGGAGACAAAGCGGCATCTTGTACTCTCGTGAACTTCAATGAGTCTCGTAAACCGTGTGGATATGGTCGATCCGTGCGAAACCCTCTTCGGAACCCTGCTTGCTCGTGCTTGTGATTACAGACAGCAGCAGATTGGGCGATAGTTGCCACATGTCGTCAAGACTCCCTTCTTGTACAGCAACACGGTCCTCGCTGGTTTTCCACGGAGTGGGTACCTTGCATTCTCACAGGTAAGCCGCGTGAAGAGTCGAGGCCAGAGTTCTGATGATAAGTGGCGTTGCGTTCTTCAGATGTTCCTTTAACTCTGTCGAGCCGGGCGCTGTACATTCTTCACCGACTTGATGCGTGTCGGACTTCGGAAGAGAGAATCGACAGGAACAACCGTATCCATCCTCTCGCCGTGATAAGTAGGCAGATGGACATGGCTATCGAAGAGATCCGAGTAGAACTCGTGGATGACTTCTCTCATTGCCGTTTTCGGGATGCGCAGTAATTGTTCCATCCGGTTCGTCGAGGCAGGTCACTTGGTCTTGTAGCTGGCAAAGCTTCGGCGGGCATTGCGGAATGCTCCTCCCAGCCTCTCTGCTTCAGCTATATCGCTGCTCTTGCGCTTCTTTGAGACTTCCTTTTATCGCCCCTCTGCATACGCTTTGCAAGCTCGACGTGAGTTGGTGATCGCCCTGCAGCTCGTGCGGCTCCACGCTGGCGTATCAGTTTCAAGAGTTTCCGCGAGACAGACGTCCCTTGGTGACTTTCAAAACTCTCTGCCTTCTTGCCACAATCGTGAAGATGTTCAACGAGCCGATAGTATCCCTCGTCGATGTTTTCGATGACAAAATCCCTCCATAAGCTGACGAGGGAACGAGAGTGGTCGCCGTTGATGACTGTCCTGGGACTTCGCTTCCTGAACTTTCGCTGCTCTGCTCACACGCATCAAAAGAAACGTGAATCTGCGCGGAGGAAACGATTGGGTCCGATCCCGTGTAGAACATTTGGAAAACAGCGACGTCGGTCAGGCAAACCTTCGATTGAAGAATGATGGTCTATCTCATTATGGAACTGTCCATCAGGTGACTCCCAAGTCCAGCGAAGAGGGCTTCTGAAACTGCGAGTTACCGATGGATGGTATTGTCGACATGATAAACTCAGACAGTCTTTGCGCCTGCTCATTCCAATCCATTCCGTGAGTACCGATGTGAAGCTCTTCAGCCGTTCTTCCGGGCCAATCTTGGCGTTGAAGTCGCCGACGATGACGTTGAGAAAGGTATGATCTTCTCTGTAGAACTTCTCCAATTCCATATAAAAGGCTTCGTGTTCCTCCTTGTCGTAGCTCGATGTTGGTGGCGTAGCGCGAAGATTGTCAAAGCAGGAGTTGAACCACAGTCTTCAACTCCAAACGCTCCGATTCGTGTCGTAGGCTTTCGGACGAATCGATGTTATGGCCAAGTGCGTGTTGACGAGGACACCCACACCGCCAACGTCTCTGCTGTCGCATGTTCCAAGGAACAGTTCTTCTCCAGTATCGAAAACGGCGTGTACGCGGGCGGTGCCTTCTCGTCTCGTTAGTCCGAGACGCCGTGCTTGATCTTCCTGTCCTGCATCATCTATCTTCGATGTGAGCTTCGAATGCAAGCGTTCGTCGCGTGAAAGTACAGATCACCATCTTAGTTCTCTTCCGCTTTAGGCAGCCAGCCTATCCGGGGCCCTGAGATTCTAGCATGCCTCTGCCGAGCGGTCCTACCAACGCTGCCGTATTGAGGGCTGCCTTCAGGTTCAGGGGAATGAGGCCCATCCATATTGCTTTTTAGGCAGATTGAAGGCAAACACGAGTAGCTGCGCGCAGGTCTCATGTCCGCGGGTAGGATAAGACCTCCCAGGTAGTTAGCCACGCCTATCCTGAAGTCGGAACAGGGGCTTATTTCTTGAGGCGGCCCCCAATCGCCTGCCTCGCCCATGTACTTCCCAGTCACTTAATGCAAGCTTTGGCTGTGCGCGACATGCAGGATACCACCGCACACACACGAGCGCACCACACACGCAAGCATGCATGGATGCCCCTAAGTGGAGACAGCTGGGTATAATCAACACAGCAACTACAGAACAGGGAGTCATTCCCTGAAATCCACCTCGCGTCTCAGGGCAAATACATGGTGGCTTTTGGTCCGCGATTTACCCCCTATCCACCACCTGGGGGTCGCGCCGCGTAGCCTCGCCACCATTGGCTCGAGATCTTTCAGTGAGAGAGGACCCTCCATGAAAGAGATCCGTGAGTGGAATATGGTGAGCTCCAGAATTTCGTTTCGGCGCCTTATTGCCGCTGACAGGCCCACACTGCCGTTGATAATTTCACCTGTCGGGCTCAGTGAGTTAAACTCTCCAACAATCCACTGTGCAGGTTTCTCGTCGTCTCCATAGATTAGGGTTCATCGCGACCACTTCTAGCGATCAGCGGTGGGTGGTTATGGCCGCTGAACACTTATGTCACGAGACGAGCGTGCTTTCCGGTGTTGTACTTGCTGGTTTGCACCAGTTCGCATACACGCCGATAAATAGCATGACAAGACAGGTTTGTATAAGAGAGGTTACACAACATACATCTTTCTCACCCAGGCCTCGCTATACTTTATCGGAAACCATTGTTATACGGGCTTGCACATTTAGATGAACTCCAGTCTGTCGAAGATTCTCTTGTCAAACTTCCTATTTGTGAAGGACGCGACATTGCTACTATAGAAGGCACATTTCGACAAAAAAGTCTTTTCTAGTTGGAACCTTAAATGGCATGCAGAGTAATTCCGACAGGATTTTGCTTCTTCTTCATTGTCGCTTTTAAACACCGATGACTCGTCATGGGGGGATACTAGGTCCTAGAAGCGATCAGCTGGAGTTGACTGAAAGACTCACATCCTTTTACGTAATGCGGCGAAATCAGAAGGGAGTCGACTACAGCAGTCGTTCGCTTCTCCCCGTAGGTCTCAAATGAACCATACCGCACCGGACTCGTAATTCATTGCGCTTATCGCTGCGATAACGATTTGAATATGAGAATTTTTCTTATCATTTTTTCGTGTGTTTTCGTGTAGATCTGAAAATATTCATTTTCCATGCGTCTACCAAAGAAATCTTGTGAAAAAACCGTCGGACTGCCCATCCCGCGCTCCTCCCCAAACTTTCGATGAAATTCGTCTACAGAAGTGAGGGTATAAAGAACTGGGTGAATTGCTTCTGGTTGCTGCCTGTCCTGCTTGTTTCTCCAAATCACGTTGTTTTGTTGAGCGCTCGATTCTTCTTTGGAAATAGAGTGCGCAGAAATTAGGGGATTCGGCGTTTAGCAATTTCCTCCTCGATCGCCTATGTAGTTTTTTGAAAGAAGCATGATTTCTCGACTACCATGCTGTCGCAGGACGATTATGGTATTTTTCAAAATCTATAAGTCACCGATTTTTTAAGAACAGTCAAGTGCCTGCTTCTTTTTATATCACTAGACGATCCATCGATTATAGTTAACAAAAGTTGTCGTTCTAATGTCCAAACCAAAAACTCCAGAAAATCCGCAACATATTTGTTGACGTGGCATCAACCTTTGCTATTTCAACCAACCGTCCAGCTCGTTCTCTGGCTACTTGTTATGAATATTACACCAAATTAGAGAGAGGTTCTTGATGCCCTTAATCCTTTCGAGTACTGCTTGGAATATTCTGCGAGTCACGCTACACCAAGGACTAGCCAGATGATCAGGAGAGCACGCTCTCTCAAATCACGGTACACCGACGCTTCACTGAGCTCAGCTTTGCTTTTTTTTATTTGAAGATAGCCTCCAACCACTGTGACTGACAATCACGATGCTCTACCTGACGCTGTTGAAGAGGATTTAGCATAGACTATCGATCATTTGCCACAGCAATTCCGAACAAGGCGACAGCATTGATGCATCTTAAAAGATTGTGAGAACTTAAAATATAGAGGTTGGATCCCACAAGTCTCGAGCTCCATTCAGCTCAAACCATGATCTGACATCGTTATTTTCAAATTGACTTACTATGGTTTCTTCGATTGACCATCCTCACATTTGGCTACGACGAGGAGAGGGTTCAGTGTGCCAAATAAAAGAGCGGCGGTGATTCAACTCAAACGGCTTGGGAGTTTTCACTGCTGAAGTTTGGCCTCGTCCAAGTAAGGCCATTCCGGATTTTCGCTGGAATACGAGGAGACTTAAGCTCTGGAAACCCCTACGTGCGGATGTCGCCGTCAACACGGAAGTCAGCCGTCCGCAGCTCGATTGCAACGCATTTAAGACGAAAGAAAAGCGAGGCAAAATTTGCTTTTGTATGACACACCGACCTCTTTGAACCACCTCTTGCTGAGGAAATCCAGGAAAATTTTAAGACTCCAGGACGGAGAGTTCTTCCGTATCCACGTTATAGCCCTAACCTCGTGCCAAAGGAAGCTCACCTGTTCCCCTTTCGAAATCATCTAAAGAAGAAAGCTCATCCTAACTACGGTGATGTCAAAATCAAAATCTGATCTTTCTCCGGTCAGAATTCAGTGGAGTCCTACAAGGGAGGCGTCGAACAGCACTGCGTTGGCAATAAGTTGTAGATATTGATGGTGGATAACATGCTGGGAGAATGGAACAAAAAGATAGTGAAAATATTAAATTCAAAATTCAGCCAGTTTGTTGCAAAACTTATGAACCAACCTGTTATAATTACATCTCAATACTTAAAGGCAAAGTTCGGGATTTCTGACGAAATTTAGGTTTTCCGCGTCAAATATACAGCAGTACGCAAGGGCAGACCATGTGCAGTGGGGGGGGGGGCGATTTGACAAGGTTCAGGCGCTGGGAGCCTAGGTTGGACCACTGGCGCCGCCCCAACCTCATTGAACCCGCCCACTGTTTCGTGCAATCTTCCAAACAACCATATGGAACACTAGATGGTAAATTGTTATTTGGAAGGTCGTAGAGGAATATTTAGCAGATTTCAATTGCGAAAGCCAACATCAAACATTATGTAAGACCATTATCGGAAACCTAGTCTTTCATTCTAGTGATAGTTTAATTTTTGAGATAGGAAAAAACAAAAGAAGCACATGTAAATAGAAAAAAAATAGCGAAATAAAAAGCAATCAGTTTTCATTGCTGACTTTTTGCAGCCGTGACGGTTGCTGGCATAAAGCCAACACTTGTTTGTAGACACGTCCAGACACGTAATTCTTCCAGCCCTGGCTTCTAAGCGAAACGAAGAGAAATTTCTTATTTTGGACTTTTTTTAGAGTACTTCCTGCTTTTTTCTTCAGCTTTGATTCACTCAGCACCCAGTACTTCATAGTTGAACAGATACGTCCCACGTTTTATCCCGGAGTTTGCCTTTAATTGTTCTTTAGTTCTGTTGGAACATTGGTAGTATAAGGCCTGCGAGCTACCCAGGCTTATTAGGGCTTGGTCGTTTCATTAGCGGCCTTGTCACTCACCTCCTTTTGCGGACGAGCAGATATACAGACAGACATGCGTAATGCATACATATCATGAATACCTTGATATCTGCTCTTCAAGGGTGAATTCCCCATCCTTGCAGGATGCATCTGTGCCAGTAATCTCGTTTTATTGCCAGTTGTTACCATCTTTGTCCAAATAGTCTCTCTCGAAGCGATCATTCCTACTGGCTGTAGGACTTCACTGCGGCCTTCTTCTAATCCGCGGTATACCAATGGGACACTAGGGATGTCCAAAAGTCATCGCTAAAACGAAGCACATGTCCTGTCCATCGATTCTTCGTATCGTAGATATTCTCGATCATATCTCTACCACAGCTTCGCCTTCAAGTTTCACGGACAGGAATTTTACAGAGCACGGCTTTGGAAAAAATCACTTCACCTTGTCGTTCTCCGCACAACTCCTGACACGGATCAAATTTTCGAGAAAGCTACCATGCATTGTCGTATAATTTCAACGTGTCTCCGAAAAATTCCGAAAGCAGTGAGGGCTTTCAATTCTGCTCGATGTTCTACAGTATCAATGCTTCCTTGGAATCGATGAAGAAATAGCATAAAGGGATTCGGTATTCTCGACTCCCTTCTTTAAGTTCAGAGACGACAGGACATAATCGTTAGTAGAGAATCTCTAGCGGAATCTTCGCTCTGTGCATGTATTCGTACTATGACGAATGCTGTTCAGGGTGACGAGAGAAGATATGAGCACTACCGAGACAAGCGCTACTGATTGACAATTAGCCAAAAAGTCACGCAGTCTCTTCTGATCATCGGAATAGTGTGAAAGCCTAGCCATTCTTTCGGCACATTTGTACAAGTTTTTCCGTAAATATATATGCTAGTGGAGGCGTAAGATGTTTTTGTAGGCATTTTATGTGTTCTGCTCGAATTGGGTCTATCCTTTGGGTTTTTCCTCCTTTTGTCTGCCGGGTGGCCTGCGGCAGTTTCGATTCTAAGACTCCCAGCTCTTCCTTTCCAGGTGCACCATTTTCGCCTTCGTGTAACATCGTATACGATTGCACTTGAATGAAGAACAATTCTTAAAAGCATTAGGCACTCAGGAATAACTGTCTTGAGGAGGCGAGTGCAAAGTCTTTTTGATGCTTGCCGACCTTTCATCTGCACTAACCATTAGTCCTTCTCTTGGGTTCTTCAGACGCGTTTAGAAGCATTTTTTGAGAACGGTTCGAATGGTAGGACTTGCCTCCTCCTATTGTGTGAGTAAATTCCTATGTTCTGCGGAAAAGAAGCAGTAGGTGGTAGCGCTTTCAGTCGTTGGATAGAATACACTGAGTTTGCCATGAATGGTATGCAACCGTTGTTGTGTCTCTGTTGTTCTGTTTCTCGAACCAGATGACTGATTACATGAGCCAATACTGTGACATCATGCAAAGCCGTAGGCGATTGGTTAGGAAAAAATTGATTTGATTTGACATCTGCCTACTGATAAATGATGCGTTTCATGGAATACTACCTGTTGATAGATGATACGTCCATCAACGTTCTTGACGTTTTTGAATGTACGAATTTAATACTGCTATGAGCCGAAGCTTCCGCACGACTGCTTCTTCCTGGAATTCGAGATGGTCCTGCAAAGTACCCTTCAGGTCCTCCACGGTCTAGTTGAGCATTGAAGTCACGTACGACATAAGTTCCTTTTGGAGAACTGCTCATCAATTTATCTACAGTATCACCGTCATAAACTTGGGTAGGTGCATAGTCTGATAATATTTTCATTTTCGTAGTCGCTTTTTCTAGCTCAAGTAGGAGCGGTGCAACTTCTCAAGAGAATCCTACTATATATAATCGGCTAAGCGGTTGTGCGTGTGTCTGCGTGTGTACTATCGTTTGTCTGTCTGACCGGAAATTCATAGTTCGGGCACCAGTGGTCGTCAGGAGTTGGATTCAAGATATGATATAGGGGGTGGGACGGGAGCATATTTGGTGGGGTGCAGAAAGTGATAACAACTGATAAGGGCTGATAAAAGGCGCTAGAACGCAAGTGTCGCGAAATTCATAGCTCGGGCACCAGTGGTCGTCAGGAGTTGGTTTCAAGATATGATATAGGGGGTGGGACGGGAACATATTTGGTGGGGTACGGAAAGTGATAGCAACTGATAAGGGCTGATAAAAGGCGCTAGAACGCAAGTGTCGCAAAATTCATAGTTCGCTTCGCAGTAGTCGTCAGGAGCTGATTTTGGGGAATGATATAGGGGGTGGGACGGGAACATGTTTGGTGGGGGTCACAAAGTGATAACGACTGATAAGAGTAGATGCGAGGCGCTGAGACACAAATTCCACGAAATTCATGGTGCGCTTCGCAGCAGTTGTCAGGAGCTGATTTTGGGACATGATATAGGGGGTGGGACGCAAACATATTTGATGGGGGTAAAAAACTGATCACGACTGATGAGGACTGATAGTAACGATATGCATTTAAACGTAGAGAGCACTTGAAATAGAAAATAGAAAGAAGATTGTGGGTAATGTCTTTCATGTCAATATCATTTCATCAGCGTTGTAATTGTAAACTCAAACACCTTTCGACCGCTACATCTTCTAGAGTTCTTGAGGATGAATGAGATGCTCGAATAAATATGAATTATCATAACGAATGCTGGGCGTTCCGTTTTGAGATATTCGACCGCTAAATTACTTCGATACTCGACGCATAGTGGTTGTTTACATCTTCACTTTAGCTGTGCACTTCACTGCGCTTATCAAACGGTGAGATACAGCCAAGATGGGCAGCCTACGCAACTGACGGTAAATACATTTAACGAAGCAGCTATAATTTAGCGGTGAAACCTGAAGCTTCATCAATTGTCAGTTCTATCAATGCGCGCAGTAGCGGGCGGAGCTAAACTGGTCCTACTATAAATAATCCGGTGAGCGGTCGTGTGTGTTTGCCTGTCTGACCAGAAATTCATAGCGCTTGGAGCGCTGCATTTAGGGTATGCTATAGGGTACGGCATGGGAACATATTTGGGGTCAAAAAGTGATAACGACTGATATGAGCTGATAAGAGGCTCTAGGACGCAAGTATTCGCGAAATTTATTGCACACGTCCCAAAACATTGAAGTGTTGGTTCCAAGAAGTCACGTGCAGGGTGGGACGGGAAAATATTTCGTGGGGAATGATAATAGTTGATAAGCGCCGATAATAACGATGTAAGTAAGAACATTAGGTCGCCTCAAACCTAGCACCAGATGAGAATGTCTACCATTTCACGTTTGTTTTTTTTTGCGTTCTAACGTTAGCCCCATAGTCCCTTCCACGGCTACTTTGCCTAAATTTCCTGCGAATGTGTGTAGAGGCTGGAAATACGTGCATGATCAATGGGCATTTCTGATCCAACATCATTAGCATCGAATACTATTCGATCAAGAATGACTTTCTCTTAATCTTGGCATGGAAGTTGATGCGAATAGTTCTGCTGTAGCCTGACCAAGAGTTCAGCACTTTTTAGGCTCACATTTCGGCCACTTCGCCTCCAGAGCTCGAAGGTTGAAAAGCAATTGAGGTAGATGCTTTCATGAGCCAAACAATCCTGAATACAATTTCCCAGACTACTAAACCAACAGGCGTTATCGATGGAACCAAGAGGGCTACAAGGCTTACCTAAATCTTTTTCGCCAAGGCGCAAGATCGACTACCCAAGAAGCAGACTTTTGCGTGGAATGAGCGACTATCTCTCCTCCCTGACCTCACCGAAACTCAAAACCTACAGAGGTCGAGGAAGCGCTAGGTCACGGGTTACGGCTACACATTCTTCTTTCCTATTGATTTTGGGGTCCTTAGCAGCAATCCAAAACGCCTCTAGCGTTTTCCGCGTGTTCTCCTCTTCTAGAGCCAAGATGGTAACCGACACCGTGAATGCAACATGGAACTGAACCCGATGCATGCCCAATGGGGTTTGAGTGCGTTACTTTTTGAGCCTCTCTATGTGTTCCTTGATGTATGTACGGAGAGGGCGCCCCGTCTCACCTATGGATTCGTTGCTGCAGACTTGGCAGCGGATCAGATAGATCACTTCTGCCTTCATGCAGTCACCGCTCTTGTTTGAAAGGCATATGACGCAGTCTGGGGTGGTCGCAGAAATTGTCGTACAGACGATTGCGAACGAGTCGACGCTCGAGGTTTCCTGAGGGGGGGTATTTCCACAATCCTGACATCTTAGATCACGCCTTTTCGAACAGACTCGAATTGCTCTTCCTTGTGAAATGAAACGGCAAGCACAACGACACTTTATTGATCGGTGCCATGTTCGCGATTTCGGCAAGTGTGTAAATACCCCACGTTGTGTGATCTGTGGTGATTGTTGTGCCAATTCGAACGCGCTATGTTTCGCGCCATGCTACGTTGGCTGGCTACTCTGAAATGTTGTTAATACAGCATGTTTTGTTCTCATTAGGTGTTCTGAATGAATAATGAGAATATTCTTATTGCTGGTTCTCGATACCATTTTGTCTGCACCCTTCTTTAGGTAGGGGTTATTCACCTTCCTGATTGCGAATAGTTAATCGGTTTTTGCATATACTCCATTCGCCATCACTATGGCACACACACACGAGCATATTCAACTAGGACTATTCGACCGCTTAAATCACGCTAATTAAGGCATGATGGTTGTTATCAGTACAGCCACTTCAACTCTGCCTTCCCTCGCGCGTATCAGGCGGTTGAGCTTAGCAGTAATTGGTAGGGCTATGAGAAGGTTGGCTAAGGCATTCCATGATGCCAATCGCGTTGCGTTCTTTAGCGGTGAAGACTTAACGTTCCACTGTGCTGTGTAGTTGCAAGGAAGCTTACCGCTTTATACCGCTCTGATACGATTGATCAATTCTTGATATCGCTAACAAGGTCTTCACTTGGATGTTAGGCAATATTCAAACAAATGGCAGATAGCTCGAATTTATTTTTTAACCTGCCGAAAACTGTCTCTGGCAGAAAGGGCCGAAGACCTGCACGGAACTAAAGTTACTTCTTCTTCATCTTCACTTATAGATGCTGGTGGCTGGAAATGCCCCTCACACTTAACCCTAACGGGCGTAGTTGCACCGCCGGAAGTGAGCGTCCAATAGGGGGCATTTGAGTCTCACACAACACGTCATTGTCCTGGCAATAGCGAGTGATACTTTTCGTCGGAGGAGTTTATGAATTCGTTTTGCCATCCTTCTTTATATAATCTCTAAGCGGTTTGTGGTGTGTGTATGTGTGTGTTTGTCTGTCTGACCGGAAGCTCATAGCACGCGCCACCAGCTGTCCCATAAGTTTATTTTGAGATGAGATATAGGGGTGGGACGGAATCAGTAATCGGGAGCGGACATCAGAACCGTAATAACAGCTGATAGGGGCTGATAAGAAGCGTTCGAGCGCACGTGTCACGAAATTCACAGCGCAGTGCCCAGCAGCATGGAGGCATGGCTTTGCAGATATGATATAGGGTTGCGACGGGAACATGGTATTTGATGGGGATTGAAAAGTGATAATGGCTGTAGGGGCTGACAAGGAGCGATACAAAGCACATGTACTAGAGTTCTTATGCAGATGGGATAAGAAAACATCTCATTTTTTGCGATGTAGTCGTGATCCATTGGACCGCTAACCTGCCCGAGCTTCCTATGATGATCGATGTCTGTGGAAATACGATAAATTGGTAATTCTATCGCATCACCGGTAAAAGAGGTTATTAGACCGCTAAACTATCCCAGTATCCAAGCATGGTATACGCCGAGAGCTGATAATAAGCAGCCCAAGTAATTGTATTAGTTATCCAAAGGTCATTCGGCTGCTAGACTTTGTTACTTTTAGGAAAATCATGGATGTTTATTGGTATTCTATACTCGATATCGGTGAGTTGGGGTGGGCGTGTCATCGGAAGTGACTTGCACTTGATAGAAACTATGTGGATAGGCTGCTTCCAATATGCATCGCTGGCTATCAGCAAACCATGCTGGCAGCAGCTTATGCACGCACTTCTATCAAGTGCACGTCACTATCGATGACACACCCACCCCAACTTCCGGATATTGATTGTTGTTGTGCGAAATTACTGCTTTATCATCTGATTTCCTTGATACCATCAGTAAAATCAATTGAAAGCAGTATGCCACTCAATACAACAACCCGGCTATACTCTGTCTCACATTAGCCTATGTTGACATGCGCGCGATAGCGGGCGAAGCAAAACTGGTCACATAATAATCAGCAATTGATCAGAATCGACAGAAACCTCCAACAGTGAAGAAAGAAAAGTGTATTGGAGGAAAGCAAAAAGTTTACAAGCATTTGACGCGCGATTCCCTTGGAAAAATTGTATTTTTGACTTACGATCATGGATTTTGGGAAATTCAGTAGCCGACGTATCCTGCAGTCGATTATGCACATCGTATGTAAATTTGAGGCGATGCTGTTTTTTCAACTGCGCTAGATATATTTATACTACAATATATATATATCCTAAGATGTTCGCACTCATGAATATTATGTGGGGTGAGGCAGGGACCAAAAGGTGATTGGAAGAAGGTGGTAGCAACTGATTAGAACTGATAAAGGGCGTCAAAGTGTGGATACCAGTTTCGTTGTAGCTTTCGCAGCGATATTGGAACCTTGGCTGTTACATGTGGTATAGGGGATGGGACGGGAACACGGATAGTGGGTGATCAAAAGCGATAACAACCGATAACGGCTGATAAAGAATTGAGTGCCGCTGATTTCGTTGTAGCCTGTGGTGACAGTAAATATTAGCTACTACACGCCACAAGATGGGAAGGAGATACGGTGAATGTGGGTGATAGAAAGGGGTATGAAAGGCAGATGCACTAATAAAAATAGCGACAATTGAGTGTGCACTCGGTTAAACTTAACCAGATTCCTAGCACAGAAATATGTTCCCTTTCCACCCTTTCAGCTAAAAAAGCAAAGGAAGTTGAGCTGATCCACTATCTGGACTTGGACTAATAGCGAATAGAATCATATTTCCAATTTCCATCACCGATTGATTCTAATTGATTGGTTATATTTTTCTTACACACCGATTCTTCAATTGTGGGAATTCTATAAACCGCTAAATCGCCCAAGCTCGATATCAATGCTATATGTTTACAAGTCATGATAAGTACCATTCTCATTCCGCATGCTACGGCGCGCATTACGCTGAAACTTTCAGCCAACTTGGGCAGCCTTGGGAATTCATGGACACAATCTTCAAAACATCTTACTGTTAGTCTTCTCAGTCACTAACACTAAATATCCGCAAGTCGTCCAGTTTCAGCTGAAAGCCCACCATTTGTATTCGCGCGGCGGGGTGGCGTGGAGCTAAACTGGTATATGTTAATTATATAATATCATTATATATATATATACCAGTTTAGCCTCAGCGCTACACGCGCTTATGAGCGGAAGCCCGCTGACAAAAAACAAGCTTTGGGTTTCTATAGCTTCGCTTCTCAAATGCAGTATTGATACGATTGCCCATCCTGGCTGGTATCCCACTGTATGATAAAGCGCAGTGAAGTGCCACAGCTAAAGTGATGGGATGTAAACAACACCATGGCATCGCGCTATTCGAGCATAACATTAGCGGTGAATTAATTTTTGGTAATCTCAAGCTTGCGAATGCCCAGCATTCACTATCCAAATTTTTCGAGCATCCCATTCATCACTCAAGAACTCTAGAAGGTGCAGTAGCCGGTTGAAAGGTGGTTTTTATGAAGTTATTACTTTATAGACCGCTAATAGAATGATATATGAATGAAGATGCATTATCACAGTCTGTTTTCGAGTATCTCCTACGTTCGAACGCATATACGTAAGATTATCAGTCCTCATCAGTCGTTATCCACTTTTTGACCCCCACAAAAATTATTGTTACCGCCCATCCCCTATACAATGGCCAAAATCAGTTCCTGTAGACTGCTGCGAAACGACTATGCGCATTTCGCGACACTTTTGCGTTCTAGCGTCCTTTTGATCAAGCCCTTATCAGTTATTATTCACTTTCTGTACCCACCAAATATGTTCCCGCTCCCACCCCTATATCATGTCCAAAATCAGCTACCTCACGACTGCTGCCGAACGCCACGGTATGAAATTTCGCGGACACTGCGTGTAAGGCCTTTATCAGCCTCTTCTCAGTTACTCCATCACCTTTCTAGTACCCCACAAAATATTGTGCCGTCCCACGCCTATAGGCACATGTACTCAAAATCACTCCTGACGAATGCCTGCGTAAAGGCACTATGAATTCGCGGACACTTGGCGTTCTAGCGCCTTTATCAGCCCTTATGCAGTTATTCATTCTGTACCCAACCAATATGTTCCCGTCCCAACCCCCTATATCCAATGCTCCCCAAAATCAGCTTCCTTGACGGACTCCGGCGAACGTCACTATGAAGTTTCGCCACACTTGCGTTCTAGCGCCTTTTTATTCAGCCGTATCAGTTACTTATCACTTTCTGTACCCCACCAAATATCTTTCCGTCCCACCCCATATCATCGGTGCTCAAAATTCAGGCGCCTGACGCACTGCTGCGAAAACAGCAGCTATGATTCGCGACGACTTGCGTTCTAGCGGCCTTTTATCCAGCCCTTATCAGTTCGGGTTATCACTTTCTGTACCCACCAAATATGTTCCCGTCTCGCACCCCCTATTAGCTCATGTCCCAAAATCAGCTCCTGACGACTTGTGCGAAACGCACTTATGAATTTCGCTGTACACTGTGCGTTTAGCGGCTGCTTTTATCCAGCCCTTATCAAGTTACTATCAGTTCTTGTACCCACCAAATATCGTTCCCGTCCCCACCCAGATAAAATTCATTCCAAAATGCACGCTCCTGACGACTGCCTGCCGAAAACGCAACTATGAATTTCGCGCCCCACTTGCGTCTAGCGCCTTTTATCCAGCCCTTATCAGTCATTATCACTTCTGTACCTCCACCAATATGTTCCCGTCCCCACCCCATATCAGGCGTCCTCAAAATCAGCTCTCTGACGAACTGGCTGGCGAAACGCACCTAATGAATTCGCCGACACTTGCGTTTTCTAGCGCCTTTTATCAGCCCTTACTCAGTTATTATCACTTCTGTCACCCACCAAATATGTTCCCGTCCACGCCCTATATCAATTGTCAAATCAACGCCTGACGACTGCTGCACGAGCTATGAATTCCGGTCCCCCCATTCCCCCCAGACAGACGAAACACATATACACCACACAACAGACACACACCACGCACAACGCTTATGCGACTTATTATATTAGTAGGATATATACTACCAGATTAGTCCCCGCTCAACCGCCGGGACCTTCCTTCTGCGCAAGCTATTCTATCCTCCGCTTATGGTCCTTCCTCCGGGGACACCAACACCTCCGTGGAATTTGACGCGTATGCAACCAAATGGTGTTTTCAAACAGGAGAAGCGGACCAATCATGCTATGGCGGTAGATTTGTTCGCTTCGCTTCCTCAGCCTCCTTCCTACTCTCCACTGCCTCAGCTGCCACTGCAGACCATGTGGCTGCAACGGAAGATGTGCTAGAAGCGTGTTTATATTAAGCCCTAAGAGCTGCTTATTCACAACGATCCCTAAGGTGCGTCAAAACATTGATATCTCAATTACTGTAAAGCTACCCTATCTGTTAGCGGTGTGTTTATCCATGAGTTCCTTCTCACTCACTTCATTTGCGCGACGGAACACATATCACACGCACACACCACACACTCACACACACGCACAACCGCTTAGCCGATTATATATAGTAGGATATATACTATATCGCTTGTAATAGAGGTTAACACCATGGGTATCAGACAAGAGAGAAAGCTTGCGCAAAGCTTCACTCAATTTGGAATTTGGTCCTACAAACGGCTGTTTTTCCTTCCTTATTTCATTCCTCACTCATTCGCTCCTGAGCCTTGGCGGTGCGCTGCCGGTTGGCGGTTGGCTGTGTATTTGACTGTTAGAGATCTTAATTCCTTACTCTATTTCGCTGACATCCTCATTATGATGTCCTGTCTGTCCGTTTCTGTGGTCAAGAACACTTGTCAGCGTTAGGATAGGTAGTATTGTGCCCCAAGGCTAGCCGTCAGTCCAGGAATCCGGGAGTGCAGGCTTTTCGTACCGACACTGATCGGTTGCGGTCAGCTACATAGCTCTGAGTCCACAAGCTCTGAAGTTCGCTCATATGTGCTGGTACTGGTATTTTGGCATTCTGTCTGTCTGCTCGTCGGCTTCACAGATACATATCAGCTCAGGATCAGTTGACAGCAGTGGCAGGTTACGTCTGGAGAAGATAGTGCCACTTTAGCAGGTCAATTTTAATTCTCAATTTTTGTGGTCGCATCGAAATTGTTCTGGTTGGGAGGTTTTTTCTGGCTGGTGTGCTTGTTAAAGTGCAATGGCTAGCGATACTCCTCTCCGTCCTACTAAACATCAGGATGGTCTGGAAAAATAAGATTGATGTTCTAAACGTCACCTTCGAAGGACTTTCTGCGAGCGGCTGAGCAACCAACAAAGGACGACACTATCCCGTCACACATTCGCACTATTCTGGCATTTCTGCTAGAGAACAAGAAGGAAATGGATGTAGTGGTACGAAAGAACAGTGAGTTGGCCGCCCAAATCGAAGCGATGTCCATGGAAATAAAAGAGCTCAGAAAAGAGAATTCAGGTCTTGAATCTTACAAGTTGTCTTGTTCTAATAAAAACGTTGTTGATGGATCTTTGACTGTACGGTAAGTACCCCAGAATGGATCTGAAAAAGTTTTACCCTATAAAGAAGTTGAAGGTAGGAGGTCCCTAGTTGTATTTGAAGTGCCAGAGAGTCGCAGTCAAAAAAGTTATGACAGATTCTCTCAAGATGTGTGCTGTGTTCGACAGTTGCTGGTTTTCCTTTCAGTTGATTGTTTGCCGGTAGCATGCTGTGGTATGGGGCGACCTTGCTCAACTTTTGACAGACTTACGAAAGTGGTTCTACCGAATTCTTTTTTTCGCTAAGTCTGTGTTGAGGACAGCATCAAACTCAGGTATATTTCGCTTAGATGAGGGGGATATTTCTCAGTTTGTTTCTGTCCACCCTCGTTCTACTTCGCATCTATATACTCATTTTCAGTCGCCATAATACCCCTTGTTGGGCCCGACTTTTGCCTTTAACTAACATTCGTTTTGGTACGAGAAATCTAAATCATCTTCTTTATTTGATGCGGTATGACAACAACGGCACGAAGACATTTCTATCTAGTTAGCCGAATCGTTGTTTGGAGAGTTTTGTTCTCAGTAGGAGGTCCTCAAGTGCGAACAACATATTAGACGCAGGTGTTACGATTATCACAAAAAGAACGAATAGTACACATAATTCACAGTGAATCTGTTGACGAAGCAGATGAACTGATATGTGTTGACTTGGATACGGCCCTTTAGAAGGTTAGGTTGGTGCTAGCTTACAGATCTCCTTCATGCTGAACAGCTGCATTTGCAGCTACAAACATGCAAACGGATAAACACCAAACTACTGGTTTACAAGACGAGGTATACAGGGTTGATGGCCAAGACTTCCGAAAAAGCCAGGTCGGTATCGCAACGCGGCCCCACGCCCCTCTAGGCGCGGTCAATTCGAAATGAGTGGGGCGAACTGATTATATTCTAACCCGTCCACATTGTTAGGTATGGACCTATTCTTATTTTCGACATCAAGTGAGGTTGAAATTACATCGAAATACACGTAGAATTTTAGATTAGTAGGAGTCTCTATTCCAAACAAATAGCAATAGGGCGAATATCAGAGGCTTAATGTGTTCTGGTTCATTTTATGAAGAAATGCGCAGTAAAATTATTCATAAATCCACAATGTTTACAAAAGTAGCAACGAAGAATTCGTTCCAGCTGCAGTGAAAAACAAGAGGCTTCCGATAATCCTTACAAGAAATATCAGTGCTCTCGACTATTTGAAAGAGTGCAGAGTCCAACATTAATGAAGCAGCAAATATCGTTAAGCCCAGGTGTTTCATGGAATTGAAGGATGAATTCAGGATTAGAGTGAAGGTCGAAGGAGCAATTCATCTATTTGAGGGACCCGCGGACTTTCTAAAGGTACGGTCTTGAGGGTACGGTCCTATGCGCAATTGGCACCGAAGAAGTTGACCTTGGCAACCTATTAAGGCTCAATTTCGGCGCGATGAGCCAGTGCACGCCCACCGATCATCTGATTACTCGCCGCAGGTCCATACTTGGCGAGCGATTAGATAGGTGAGAGAGCGTAGTGTTGAAAAGGGCACAGCGATGATAGTCGCATCAATGCATCATCATTTAATTTGAAATGGGTTGCCTTTCCAGCGTAAATTCGTCCTCTAATATAATTCACTATCGCAGCTTCATGTGCAATTGCATAGAGCGACTCCTCACGACATAACCGATTAAAAATGGTTCGAATTTCGTGAGCTCTACCGCAAATACTCTCCAATTATCTTAAGTAATATAATAATTACATTGCAATGAGTGAACCACTTTGAAGTTGCTTTTCTCGCTTTTTTGGAAAAATTCCAAGAGTTTGAGAAAAGTTGGAAAGAAATGAAAGAATAAGACGAAACGCATAGTGACGCAGCTGACGATTACAAGTTAGCAGCGTCCTATTCATTGCTTGGCAAGATTTCAGACCTAAGTGATACCGTAATTGACCCAGTGACACTCATCCTGCTTAGCCGACGATAGCCGCGCGCGGCGAGCCGACGTGGCATTTTTGTAAGTCTTGGTACGCAGGCGTATACAGGATACATGTTGAGGCTGTTTGAATGCTTTTCAAGGGAGTTCTGATATTATGAATATCATATCTTTTAGATACTCCACAAGCTCTTCAGCCGTCAGAGTCGACTGCCACTATGGAAGACCAACACGGAGGCGCGCAAAGCCGACCCCGCTCGGCTCAAAGCTTCACATCTCTACACTGTATGTTGCGATTTCGTCGAAGTCAGTCTCCGCTACTCGTTTGGGTGGGTGCACGGTCAAGCGTGCGTTGAGGAATCCTCGACATGTCACAGATGGGGGGTCGTGTTGGATCGCTGGGGAGAGATCGGGCCCGATTGGTACAGTAGGATCATCGTCGGACGACAAACATTAAGGATCGAATCGATACCAGGCCAGAGTATTTCCAATAACAATTGATTCCGTCCACACAAAATTTTCGTGATTTAGAGGTGTCCGCTTAGCAATTCTTAGTGAATTTAGTGTTTCACCACCACGCAAGACGAAGGATCCGAAATTCGAACGTTTTCTAGGGATATTTTATCTTTCAAGTAGGTCCTCAAATCCAACGAGATGTGAAGCACACGGCGCATCCCAGTGTGAGCCCAGTTGTTTGCGCGCGCTTCAGCTACGGCTATCTTGATAACGAATCTCAATTCAGAAGAATCAAAGAGGGCTGTCTGAAAATAAGTTCATTTAGATTCTACACGAAGCGGAGTCACAACTATTCAAACAAGAAACGTCTCGGCTGGTTAGACGGGGTGCACGCCTCAGCCGTCAAAATTCAAAGAGCACGTAAACCATTTGAAGGTTGAGACCGTGCGCTAAACAATTTTACAGCTGTTATGCAGACGAGTCAAAGGGCGGGGCGCGGGCGACGCGCCGATGCTGCGGCGTGGAGTAGGGGTGAGAAGCAGCGGACGGATTTTTGATCTGGCTCCCTACTGTCAGTATGTACATGGCGCCGCGCTATGCGAGACGGACCGCGCCTATGAGCGTTGGGAATAGGTAAGGCGTAATCGTAGGCGAAAGAGAGTACCCGGGATGAGTATTGCGGGCGGGTTAACTCAGGAAAGGCGAATAAAGCGGAGGATCCTACAAAGGGCGTGGCCATTTTTTGAGTACTGGACGTATGAAGCTGAATTAGCGACCGTTTGATAGAGGAAATCTTCTAGTTTTGTATGACGTATCAGCTTTTTGAATTTGACGGAAACGAAGCAAGTTATTGCTTCGGAAGGTGTAAAAACTCGTGGTCGTCTCGAATTTTCCTCGTTATTTGATCTAGATTTGTTATTTCTTATAAAATCCTGTAATTTCAGTACTGGTTAGAAAAAACTCTTCACAAAACTCCCAAATCATCTTTTAGATTGAAAATTCGTTAATTTTGAAGAAAGTTATAATCATTTGAATATTTGTTCAAATTTCAATAGTAAATAAGCTGCTCCACGGTCAACGCCAAAGTCCGGTCAACACACAGCTGGCGAAGGTTTACAAGGCTTCGTTCGAGCGAAAGGGGAACGTGTAAATTGAGAACCATAATCTGTGTAGTACTAGAATTTGGTAAGTCTTGTGGAGGGAATAAACAAAGAAGAGGTGTTGTCATAGTACGCCATTTCTAGTGACTAGTTTGACGTTTTTTGCTCCATTTCTCGTTTGCTCGTTTGACAGGACTCGCCATTAATGATCATTCTTTGACTTTTTCACTTTTATACTTTTTAAACGAGTTTTTTCTGTAGTAGCAGGGCTTTTTTATAAGCAGTTTTGGTGGAGAATCAAACAACTTTTTCATAGTTCGGCTTTTAAAGAGGGTTGTTTCATGGACTTCGGCCTTCGGCAGAGGGGGGGGTCGTCGTACTTCCGAATTTTCCTCAACGCCTCGCTTGACCCTGGTGGGTGTCCAAGTGTACTGCACTATCCACCAAGCTGGTTTACCCTTTCTGACTCAACTGACGCCTGTTTTGTCTTGATTCTTGGGCCCTCCAATCTTAAAATCTCTGCGCACTCTTATTGTTGGATTAGTGCAAACACAGAATTCGAACTAAGTGTGCAAAAGCAAATATATTCAAGTATTTCTAGTCCACTAAATGTTGTCACTATACTCATATTTTTCGCTGTGTAGGAAAAGCAACTTTCCGAAAGCATTACAAAAAGAATTTTATTTTGAGGAGGCAAATTACGGACGAACACAGAACCTCTTCATGACTTCCCTGTACTCACTCGTGCCCAACTGCTGAAAATGAGTAGAATTGCCATATTGCATAGATACGACCTAAAGGAAGGAGAGAGGCACATACATAGTCAGTCTTTGCTTCGATAATGTTATCGTCCCTGGCGGCCTTGGTTATAACCTTCCTAACGCTCAGTTGGAGCCCATCATATGACCTCAGAAGTATCCAAAACACCTTCACTCCATTAGATCTCCACTGTAAATGAGTACACATCAAAACAGCCTAAACTTTATTGTCGAATAATAACCAAAAATCTGAGCTATTATTGTCTGCATTATATTTCTTTAACATTTCAATTCGGGTGGAAATGTTATTCGGTCACAAGGGCATCACTTAAAAAAAAGAATGTTTAGCATGGGGCTTAAGAATGCAAAAATGAGTATTTACAGTTTGCAAATCAGCAGAACTAGTAATGGAATTTTATTAAAAAACTGACTTCAGTAGCAATATCAATTGCTTCCTCTGTAACTTTACTAGCCTTGCATTTAGCACTGTGACCGTACCCCGTACTTATAGCAATTACGTACTTTCCCTCCGTGTTTTCCCTCTGAAAGCGTAAAAATTTAAAATAAATCAATTCACAAACCGCCTAGTGTTTTAAGTGAAAAATTGCTTACAATCTATAATAGATGCTCATGCACTTGTCATAAGGTCAGTCCTCCCACGTTGCGGCACTGTGCAGTCACTGGAGCACTATCATACAGCGGTGTGTTACCCACCATTATTGTGCCACGTGAGTTACTGGTGGCGTAAAAACGCCGCTTTCGTTATCTCGTTGCCGCAACGTGGAAGTCCTGATCAACGCAGCGAAGTGTGCAGCATCAAGACGACCATTAGCTTAGAACTTACGTCGAGCATTTCCTTCGCTAAACTTAGTGCGCCGTTCAAATCAGTGTAACCAGTCTTGGGTTTCGCCGTCATACGCAACGTCCTCCTGAATGTGGTATTGTAGAAATCTGCGTTCAGTGGCCTACGTGCAGATCCAGAAATTCGGCATTCTGAGCAGAGTGTTTCAAAAAAACTTGTACTCCCTGAGAGGGTACACACAAGGCCCCGCAATCTTCGTGGTAGAACCTTTTTGCTTGTTTCTCAAACAAAAAACTCCTCACCAATGAGGTACTGGGATTCTCGCAGTTCGAGGGTTGACGCCGTTTCCAGAACCCTCAAGGCCACGATGGGACCTTCCTTGAAGTCAAGGTCGTGACCAAGCAGTCGCAAAATTCCACTGCGAAAAGCACTATACAGGGTTTTCCAAAATTATCGCCGTCTATACGCATCAGTCTATTTCAAGTTTTGGAACGACGAGCGCAAAGTGAACCTATTGTAATCATATTTAAGATATCACGCGTCATGTACAATGATGTGCAACAACCACATTTTGGAATGTTTACCTCTGCCACTAATGCAAGCTCAAAGCCAGTTTTTGGACGTTTCGCACGTTGCACGTAGATACTCCTGGTCCATTTCGCCCGAAGCTCTCTTCACTGCTTTAGTGAATCAGAGCTAGGACGGTAGTCTCGAAAGGCCATACATGCCATAGCTCGAAAATGAGTGATTAAGACTGGTGCACAAAACATGATCATTCTTCTTGCTCTGTTGTCAGCAGACTACCACGGGCATCTCACACTTGAATGAAGTGTTTGTGGCCTGGAGCACCGTCTCCTGATAAAAGCTCCCCGGTGCTGCCGGATGAACTCGGCGCCCTCCGAGCTTCTCTACTTTATCATGGATTTATTTTGATCTTCTTTAAACGGAGCCAACCGAAACATTACGATCTTCTACCAATGACGTGCCCACTATCAAGCCAACTGGATCAAAATTCCGGATGATTCAAAGAACCATCTGTCGTGAAATAGCGCCTCGAAATTTCTGGTCGGAACAAAAATGTTTTGGCTATCGCAGATCACATCAACTGTGAATTTTTCTTCAAAGGGAAAGATGGGAAATGGCGTGCAACGCTGGTGGCGGTCAGCAACGTTGCACGTCTACATGTGATATTTTTTATTTGTGCTTTACAGTCATCACCTCCTACATCGACGACTTCGATTCTTGACCACTCTTCTGACGAGGTGTTGTGGTTGCGGTCAGTTGGAGAACAAATGTTTCAGCCACTCTTCCGGCAGCGAGGAAGACATTTTTCTAACGAGTCTTTGCGCGAAGGGCACTGTTTCATTGTTTTGTTTGATAAATTTCTTTGCAGCCTTCATAGAAACTTAGAAGCTTTTAAATATGTTCTCCGCGAGGCCCTCGCCTTGTGCACGCGAACGGTCGCAGGTCGCCTCAGAAAACCTTCCGCCATCCCAAAGTTAATAAGGATTTGATCCTGCCCCTAAATTAGATTACAAGAAAACCTTCCCGCATGAGTACTTATCAGCAACTGTAGTCAAAATAATGTATGTTTCGCGCAACGGAGTTTTTAATTTCGGCACTCATAATTTTGAGACGCCCTGTAGAAATCCGAAAACATGGCCGTGGTCTCTATAATAACAAAGGAATACACAGAGCGAAGGAGATATAACCTCTCAAAAGTAGTGAGTATTTTCTTAAATTTCCTATGACCTTGAGTAGCCACAAAGGCTCATTTCTCTACGCCATTGCACATTTATGAAGGGGCACACAACATCTTATGCATTTCGCTAGCAGTGGTGAACGAGGTCACAACAGCATCCTGTTTAGTTTTAGTGCTATCGATCGTGCGAATTCAGGTCTGAACTAATCGATCATGCCCTCATGATCATAACCTCTCTTCATGAAACATCCCTACTGGAGGCACTGGAAGCCTTCAAACTAGCATCCTGACCTATTGAATCTTGGAGTCGACTCCATCATCCTCCGAGCTCTACGCGTCCAACACCGAAATCTTGAGAATGGATTGTGATTCAGTTGTACTCGGATTGCTTTTCATTCCTCCGGGTGACACCGACTCTAGTACTTTAGTAGCCTCTTCGCGTGGAGTACGTTCTCACCGTTACAAACATGCAGTTGTCTACAGGACTAAGAAAATTAGATTATCCAGCTAATGAAGAAACCCATGGAACCCTAACACAATGACGCCAGTGAGATGCGGTTGCGCGTCTCGGTTTGCGCATTCGTTGGAAATTGAGACGCGCTTACGCCTTCCACCCTTGTCATCCCTTTTTCTAGCGCAGGCGCGGCCTTTGCCCAATTTGTTTGTCTCTCTTCTATGGAATACAATAACGTTAGTGTAGACGACTGGGTCACGGTATGTTCAGATATACTCCTCTTTAGTCGAAGATTTTCAAACGCAGCGAACTTGGCAACTCGGTTCATTCCTTGTTTTCATTCTACTCATGAACATCATGAACATGCTAATAAAAGTGGTGACGAAAGTAAATATAAACCTGAAGGGATAGAAAAATATATGTTACACTTGGCACTACCATATCAAAAGAGCTTTTGACACCCAGTACAGACAAAATGACTGAAATTCCCTTTCTCATTACCATTACGTGTTCTTTAATCGGGATTTCGCTACTAAATCCTTGATTACCTTCTACGCACTGAATACTATAGAAATGGTTGTGTACCACTGATGCCTTCCA